>JAMKCH010032168.1:0-15841 GCA_023653785.1 Ophioderma brevispina | reverse complement strand
CAAGTCATATAAACATTTTAGAAATTTAACTGAACAAGGCGTAGGGACATACACTCACTGCATCAGCTACTGAAATTGTCCTATACCATTGGTGTCTAATAGGCCTTTCCGTCTTTTTTTTTGAAGGCGGGAGCTCACCATGTTGCATAATGTGCCAACGCTTAGCTATCAATTTCATCCCTTTTAAGATAACTCATCTTTAGTGGGCCTGACAATAATTTTTTAGCTTCAATTTACCTAGGCCTATGGTAGCACAGTCATTGCATGAATATCACGGGGCTTTAGGTCTATATGTATTTAGGGTCCCTACTTGAAGCGTATAAATTACCCACATGTCAGCATACCTCGCACAGACCATTTTCCTTCTTATTGCCACATTCAGATTGGATTAGGTCTACAAATATCCAACTGAGTGCTAAAAACAACTCACCTACTCTTGGCTGCTTTTTCATAGAATGCGTTATGGTGAAATAGACAATGTAGGTTTTTAATTCTAATGACTTGAATCTTTCGTATTCACAAGCCAAAGGTTGTGGTTATTCATGTGAGCGTAAACCTCACCCGATTCAGTAAATATCGTTAATAGGCCTACCTACTATCATAGCCCTAATTGGGTCAAAAGGCTTATTATAGAGTCTGGTGGAACAGGCATGTATACTGATCTTATACGGGTCATTTTTGTATTCTCTAGACTGATGATGATCATCTAAACCTGTTTTAGCTGGTACCTATTTAGCCTAGCCTATATGGGCCCCGAGGGTCCATTTAGAGGGTCTGGTAGGCCGAAGGTAGCGATATTTGTTCTGTCATAAGTCATTCTATATTCCTTGCGGTGTGATAGATCATTTCCTTATTTCAGCTGTACCCCCAATATCTAGGCTATCCTAGATGGACAGAGAGCTTAGGCGGCATTTTTGAAGTGTCTGGTTCATGTAGTCCAATTGACGATTTGTCTGGTATAACACAGTTTGTACTCCACAAACTTAATTGATTAATTTGACACTATTTCTGACTGGTACCATCGCTCATCTAAGCTAGCCCAATATGGGGTCCCTTTGTGGGGGTCTGGCGACCCTTTCCAACTGGAAAAATGTCTGTCCGTTTGTGCCTGCTGATAAGGCGTGGTAGTGCGCACACTATGGTGGGGCTTTTAAGTGGTAACTCTCTCATCTATTCAGCACCCATTTTTTGGCTCCTTTGGGGACCCCCAGGACTGCACCCAACCAGTGTTACCCGGCAGACTCCATTTCTGTTCATTTTCGGTGTACCTCCTATACAGTCCCCATGTGTCAGATATGTGTCCTAATTCACTACCAAATGTCTCTGCTGATGGTCTAATCGTTTTGTATCTAGTGAAATATGAAGTACTTATACTTTCATAGGAGGTATGGGCTTCGGATGTAAAGAGCAATTTCAAACCAATTTATTTCCATTATCAATCCGCCGACATTTCACACTAGTTTGAATAGACCTGCCTTTATAGCAGTCCTCAATTGCTTCTTGAAAACTTATTAATTACATTAGGCAACGGGTTCGATTAATTTACACCAGGGGAATGCAGGATTTCATTCGTTTTCTTTCTGCGAAAAATGGTCCGCATTCACTCGCTTCCGTTAAAAAAATCTACATTCCCCTTTAAAGTTCATTGTTTCTCCTCCCGCTTCTTGATGAAAAAAATCATATCCCTCTCCTCGCTTACAATCTCCTTCGCTTCTCCCCCTCAATTCTCCTCCCTTTCCCCTGGCGTAAATAACCCCCGCTCCTTAGTTAATTTAAACATTTTACGATGGGGGACAGTGAGGAGTGTGGATGTGTGTGGCGCAGTGGACCTGTGTAAAAAAGTCGAAAATGTGCGTTAGGGTTTTAAGTGGGGTGGCTGAGGGTCAATCTCAGCCAACTGATAGGCATTGGTGACTTAAAAAATTCTGTTGACATTTTGAAGAACCAAATGAAAATTACAGATTGAGAGCTTGTAAACTTTTTCCCACAAAAATCAAAAATTCTGAAAATCTCAAGTTATCCACTTTTGGCCACATAGGCAAATTATGGCCTAATGCCCATTTGATCTAACTCCTCTCATTGCATAGTTGTGTTGGAAAAGGCTTGAAGGGGAAACCATGAACATTTCAGACCGATAGCTTGAAACTTCTCAAACAATGCAATAAATAACAAAACTCTGAAATTTTTAATCATTTTTGGTTAAAATTGTTCATTAGCCAATTTAAGAGGAAAGGTCGCATTATTTGGCTCATTTGGTTCATAATTATGTTTTTGTTTATGCTTATAGAAAAAAAAAAAATCCTAAAATTTTCAGATTGTTTGTATTGTGATTTAAAAAAATACAAATTTTTTTGCTCATTTTTGGTCACAATATGCTAATTAGGGTAAAGTAAGTCTATCGAATAGACTGCAATATTCTGTGAGTGTATTAAGAGAAAGTTGCAGATGATACTTGTAAATTTCTCTTAAAGTACATCTATATTAAGTAATAGTTGTTTTCCTTTTCATTGAAAACACACAATTTAAAAATTTTTTGCCTCAAAAATGATTAAAAAATTAGTTGGTAATGGCGAGTCAAATCAGTTGCAATATTTAATTTCACTCTTTAGGTACATATATCAGGAACATCCCTCAAAAAATCAAGTGTATACCTTTTAATCGTTAAGATTCTTCCTGTACATATTTTGGTGTTGAAAGATGACAGTACCACGGTGCCCTGGCAAAATAACTAAAATAAAAGACTTGACCTTTGGCACTTGGTCTCCACAGAATGTATGTACGAGTACAAAAAATGAAATAACTTTGCAACGGAGTGTCCCGATTTCATTCAAAATTCGAAGTGTTCTGAGATGCTGAAGAGTCTCTTTTTACAATACATACATTTTAAATCACGGATGCAGAAGCTTATTTTCACCTGAAGTGCCTAGTAATAGGATATTCAACATGATTTTCCCATGTCGCAAACACATCTGAATGTACAGACATGTGTACTGCAATGCGAGGAATTTTGTGAGAACAAAAGTGTGACCATACGACTACAAGGTGTATGACTGACAGCGAAGACGACGTTCTTGAAATGTACTGATTCATTGACGAGGTTCCAGTGCAATATGTACGAAAAAGCCATTGGATTTTTGACTCACAAGTTAACACACATTACATAGAAGTGTATTCATGCAAGTTTTATCTAGGTGTTTGACAGTAATGCATCTGAAGGAATGATATAGAAAGAACAATTATATATTGTACTGAAAGTACACGCACTGTTGTATATACCTGTATTTAAACTGCCATAATACCATAGCAGATGTTCGTTAAACATCCTGTGTTTATTTGCCTCCATGATCTCTAAGCTACCGGTCTCTGTAGTGGTCCACGGGTTTGGCGGCTCATGCATCTAAAACAAGGAAATATACTGAAGGAATTGAAACCCATCTAAGCATGACACCATATCTTGAAAACATGTGAATTATTTTCCTCCGAATTTCAATTATAGAATTGCGTCACCAGGCGATGTCATTACAAACACACCATGACAGATGGTAAGTTAGTGCATTTCTAGTGCTTTAAAAAAACCGTCGTTCTTCTTTCTCTGTGATAGAGAGCCACATGGGCAGGCTGGCGATGGCCGCAGCCCCATCGCGCAACTTTCTATTGGAAGCGGAAACCGACTCATGTTCGAATCCGGTTTAGTGACCCATTCCTTGCGTGGGAGATTGCTGCCAGGTGGTAGTTCTGTCTTAGGTAATAGAGAGTTGATCATCTGGTCTTGGGGTATCTTGTCAGGCAGTAGTCCATGTCTGGTAGAGGTTGAATGGGGAACTGGAGAGTTTACCGGTGTCGGCAGAAGGTTGGCGAGAGCGCAGTCCTCATCTATCCGAGTTGGTGATTTGTTTGACAGTGTTTCTGGCATTTCAGGTTCTTGTTGTCCAGCAGGGCTTATTCCCTAGTTTTGTGTGTGGTGTTCTCTCCGAAGTACTGCAGGTGCAATAGCTGAAAGCACTGGTAGGAATTCAGAGGAAAGGACGGAGCCCCCTGATGGTCTCTCACGGTCTCGTTTGAGTACTGTGTCCACGCTTCTTTTGTGAGAGCTGTTGCACCATGCTGGGCGGCTATTCAGCATGCTGTAGACCAGAGCCAAGGCATGGTGCGTAGCGGTCGTTGGGCTGGCCCCCCAAGAAGAATCCATCCAGCGGCACAGGAGGTTATTCCTCGAAGATACCTTGGCGCATACGGACTCGAGGTGCTGCCGGTAGAGTGAGCTTGCCGGTCAAGCTCCCCCAAAAAAAAAAAAACTTTTCTCCCAAGTACGGTTGGTGTATGCTTGTATGGCCGAGGCTGATTTTGAAGCTGGCGATGAGCCTCTTTGGTGTTTGAGATGGAGGCAGTAGTAGCGGTGGTCTGGCTTCGCTCAGCTTCAGTCTCCAGGTCCTGAGATCTGCTGCAAGTATGGCCATGTCTGTAGTAAGTGTACTTCTACTTCTGTCCAGTTGCTGTCCGATGTGGGGAGGGCAAGATTCGTCAGCCGTAGCCATATTGTCTAGATGTTGTTTGACAGAGGTAAATCGCTGATATACTAGTTGAACAGCATAGGAGCCCGTACAGATCCTTGTGGTACTTCGTTCCTCAGACGAGCAGACGACTAACTCTGCCCATCACTGGTCTTGAGAATAAAACTACGGTTTGCGAGCATGTCACATAATTATGAATTGTAAAAGGTGACGGTCCCGGGATGGTCCTGAAACTTGAGTGTCCGGCCCTGGTGCCACACGGTGTCTGTATGCTGGAGTAAGGTCCACCAAGATGACCCCTGTCCTTACGGCGCTTTTCAAGCTTTCCTCCTATCATTTGTGAGTTTTAAATCTGGTGGACAGTGCTCCGGCCACGTCGAATTCCTGCTTTGTTCGTCAGACAGATGGGTTTCGACGACGGGCTCCATCCGAGCCAGGATCCTCCTCTCCAGGAGTTTGAAGGAGACACCCAGTAGTGATATTGGGCGGTAGTTCTTAGGGTTGTTCGACCGGCTTGTTTGGTTTAGGGAGTGCGATGAATAGTAGCTCTCCTCCAGATCGTGGTAAGGACTGGTTGGTGGTGAGGCAACATGTGTAGAATTCCTGGAGCAATCTAGACTTCGTGGGCCGCATTGCATTAAGAACTCTGCTGGTATGTTTATCAGGGCCCTGGGCCATTCCACTCTTTATTTGGCTGATAGCAGAGGAACAGGTAAGCTCATCTAGTGAGAAGGGTTTTGAAAGTGCAATGACCCTCCACCTTCCCGCCAGGGCTCGACGAAGTTGGTGATCTCTTTTTTGACAGAGCGTGTGTGATCCTTATCAATGTTCTTGCAACGAACCGTTTGCGAGAGTTGCTCAGCGATTGAGTTGGCAGTCACTGGCAATTTCGATGGTTTGGAAATTCCTATATTAATAAAGAGTTGACACAGTAGGAATTGTCTAGGTTGGAGGAGGTTGGTATCGGTAGGATTGGGCACTTCTGATCCACCGGGTTCTTGAACTAGTCCCAGGCTGCCTTGCGGAAGTTCCACCTTTTCACTGGCTTTGTTGTACAGGCTTAGCAAGGCCTCCTGAGCGATCAGTGAAGGTCTATGTTGGGCTTAGGAAAGCGGCCAAGAACAGTACGGTGAATGGAGATGGAGTCCATGTTTGCAAAGCATGTTGTAGACGTATTCCACCTTCCAGAGTTGAAAGTGTCCTGGGTTGCTTGGGGTCGTTCAAAAGTTGTACACCGGATTTTGAGCCCAGTCTTTTCTAGGGTAGCCCCATCAGGGTTGGTTTTCCTGTACCCCCACCCCCAGGTACACAACACGGCGTTCGTAAAATGTCGTTTACGAGGGGTGTGGTTACCACCGCCTTCAGATTTTTTTCCCGGCTTGCTACCCCCCCTTTTTTGGTGTTCCAATTAGTTAGTTAGTTATACCAAAGTTTTAAATCCGGTTTTGTCCCCGTTAACGAGGGTGCCCGGATACACCTCACTCAGCAATACTGGCTGTGGGTGTGAGGATTTATGGGAGGCAAATATATTTGACCGGATGCCCTTCCTTGCGCCAATCCCACAGTTTTTCTCCCGGCGGTGGGCCTAGCCCTTTTGGACAACTACAAACCACCCACTAATGCAGGCAAGCATGTGCTGGAATGCCGCCCATTAGCTCTCCAGAGCCTACGCCCTTGTAGGCGAATCTTCTTTCATTCTACCAGGGTAACCAGCTACCCAACCCTCCTCAATCAATTTCCTTAAAAAATGGGGTGACGGTTTAGCCCCAAATTATTTTATTGTAATTATCAATTGACATTTTCCGCTCCTTTTCTTTCTTCTTCTTTTCTTTCTCCAAAAAACAACCATCAATACATTTTCCGCTCCTTTTCATCCAAAAACAAACACTACCGGGGGTATACAGGTAGATACAGGGTGATCCCAAAGTGGGGGGGGGGGGGGTGGTGGCGGCAACCACCCTCCCAGTTTTGGAGAGAGGTACCAACATGACTAAGAATGAACACAGAATTCACAAACACTTATTTGGGTACAATAGATATCTATGTTGCTCCTCTTTCATTGATACAAATGAGTACCACATAACCTTCGAATTACGTCTTAACGACGTCATAAGGTTCGCGTGTCAGCAAAACGTCAATTTCCAGTGGTGTGATAGGGGAACATTCATTGTTCACAAAAAAAATTAGGAATACCTGATTGTCACACGATTTTTGGCTTTACTACCTTGATGATCAATGACTATTTTATATATTCAGAGCATTTTAGTGCTATAATAACGTGTTTGAGTCAGTAAAATTGCAAAATATCATTTTCCACCCTATATCGTTTTTTTTTTTGTGCTTTCCTCAACTATGACGTCATAGTGACTCATAATGGAGATGTTGTACTTATTTGTATACCATTTGAAAGAAGAAAGTCTAATCTATCCTGTGGTACCACATTTATAGGAATCGGATTTTCAGCAACGAAATCACAACGGAGGGGTTGATCGCACCCCCCCCCCTTCGGGAGTATTGTTTTAAAAAATGGCCTCAGGTAGCAGAAGTTTAATGACACACAAAAAAGATATTTCCCTTAAATTCAAGTAGTATCTTGTTAATAGAGTTAGTGAACGTTGACACTAGATATTGTGCCTTTAAATACAATTTTTTTTTTTTTTTTCATTTTCTTCACAAGAGTATTCATACTGAGTGGCAGTACTTTTGTATCTGTTTCGATAAGGTAAAAACTTTCAAAATATGGAAAAAAAGTGCTTTTTAGCTCAAAACTTTATTCAAACGCAGGTTAATTGCACAACGGGTATCAATCATTGCAAAGAAAATTTAATTATCTTTCGATAATACCCAAACCACATTTTTTTTTTTTTTTTTGTCAAACAGCTGAAAACAAAATGTTACACCTTAAATATGCAGCAAGTGTGTGTTTGAGCAGTGGGTTTTTTATGACTGTCATAACTCATTGCAAATAAAAATAAATCGCCATAAAAGATGCTCATAAAAATTGGGCACATGGTTGAGTTGATTCAGTGGATCATGTAGATTGGATTTCATATCATTAGCAAAACACACGCAAGGCCACGGGACCATATTTTGGCTACATAAGGCACCCACCTAACACATAAAATAAGGAGTTTATTAAATTAATCCACCTTGTATTCAGAGGACAAAGCACTTCAGATTCCCCTTGTTTATTTGGACTTCCGAGAGCCTGCTTACTGTCCCTGCAGCTGAAAAGATCAGGCGGTATAGACCTATTACCCCCGCCCAGTTTTTAGGTGTAGAGGTTTCCCATAGAAGCCCCAAGTACGCAAATGAGGTCATTGGCCATTGATTCCGTCATGCTGTGTATGATGTTGTTATGTAGGATAGCGCGGACGGAATAATGTTATACCTCATTTGTATACTTGGGCCTTCTATATGAAATGTCTAACCTGTTTGGATTGAGCTGGCCTCGTTCGCGATTAAAATAACTTTAGGTTCTATCTATGCTGAGTTCAATAATTTTTGACTGTATATTTATCATTATTGAAAAAGCACAAAGTTGACAAAACGCAATGGGGATATGTTGCGTGGTAAGCTGTGACCTAAAATCCTTTGTGGCACAACCAAGATCCTAATTATGCTGGTCTCGTTTCTATTCCATTACCACCGATGTTTTAGAAAAAGACAAAATAAGGGGGGTCTAGCGACCTCTGCTAACAACTGCAGTAAATTGAAGAGAAATGGGGTTACGCTGCAAGTTACTGTAAGTTAAGTTTTGTGTCTGCACAAAGATTTTAGTTCACAGTCTGCCAAACACCTTTTCTTCATGGTCTTTTTTTGTTAACATGTTGTTTTCCCTTTCGGAGAAATTATGGACATATTCGGTCAAGTTAATTGTAACGCACGAGAAGCCTAAGGTTTATTATTTATTCGTGAATAGAAGGGCAAGTATCTTGTGCTTTGGGGTCAGAAAACAAAATAGCCCAATCTTAATCGGTGGGAGCACAGTGAAATCCTTTTTCAAGCCTGTAATGGGTAATAACAATGGCTCTCTACTTCCAGATAAAAAGTGATTTATCCTCTGCAACCGAGCGGATTTACTGGAATCAACAGTGCTATTATTTGCTCAAGTCAATGCGCATGATTTACATCTACTGGCACTGATATTATGAAAGAAATTGTGATGACATTTTTATTAATTTTCAATCAAATTGTCAACTTTTGCACTTGGCATATCCCCATAGTAATTGAAATTAAGAATTTCGACACTACTAACAAACGCAGAAATCAGTTACTTCGCCATATGCTTAACCATGTCCTTATGCAAGCATCTTTATTTCTTTGATCCCATGGAGTATAGAGCTTAAGCCTCGACGCTAAGTACGTCCGGATAATCATACATAATCGCAGCCAGTTTTGACCAGAGTTGTTGTAACCCTTGGCTGTCCCCCCCCAAAAATTTCCGGGCTAGAACCATGCGCACATTAAAAAAACAGTGGCTGACATAATAAAGTAAATGACCCAATAAACCATATATTGGTGATTTTCAAAATATATCTGATAAATTATTACACACCATAATCTTTCAAATTAAAAGCATGCATCCTGTACCATATAGCTTGCATATAAAACCAGGGATAAAACGATTTTGAAGCGCTTGACCAATCCTATAAGGTTGATAAATTTCGCGACACAGCTCTGTAAGTAATAAGCTTCGAATTACTGTCGCAAAACTCAAGAGAGTAGTAAGATTACTGACAAGGAATTGTAAATTATTAATTTGCGAGTTCATTGATCGGGAGAGTTCCGGTACTATGATATTTAGATCTTCCAAAACATATACCTTGCAAATCTAGGGAATAAAGATGTCAAAATATGTTTGAAGTGTAAAGCCATTTGCTGTCGTCATCAGCGATCACTTTCTGGAGGTTGCAAATGTAAGGATATAGGCTGACATTAAGTCGTAGGATAATGAATCAGCCGTATCCAGAGTAATAATGAAACGAACTCTGGATACGTCTGAGGCTTTAGCATTGGTCTCATCGTTATCCGGGCTCTTTATTTAAATTATGAAAACTAAATTGAAAGGTTTCATCTTTTCAACCTAATAATAATAATAATAATGATATTTTAGTATTTTTAACGCGCAACATATTAACGTAATCGTGCTCAAAGGCCTGTGCGGCAACACGTTCAGCAAATCAGAGAAATTAGAAACCATAATTCCACAAAAGATTTATGCCAAGAAGCTCGATTTAAAGAGACATGAGGAGATTTCCAGAGAGAAGCGCCTTCAATTTTTTTCGAACCCGGGTTTTTTGAATATTTGGAATGCTTACCATTGTATTAGATCACACCTGAAATGAATTAGCCAAATACGCCGTCTTTATGTAATAAGATAATGATTTAGTAATTTCTGTCGTGCACGACAGAAATTCAAAGCGTGGTTTCCAATATAGGGACGTTTAGGATATCAGGCTAGTTCAAAACAAGGTTTGCGGTTTTCTTTCGTGCTCTTTTGCCCAATAAACCTTCGAAACGTTATCGGTAGGTGGTCTACAGCCGATCAAGTGCAATTTAAGAGAAATTTGTATCCTCAAAAAAACTCCTCCTGACACTTTAAGAAGCAGGAGAAAATCTGCGGGTACGAGTATTCACATAAAGCCGTCGAGAACGAGTTGAACTAGAGACCTCATTGGTGAAAGGCGAGAGAAGATACGCTGTGCGGCCATTCCCCCGAGTATTAAGATATCTTGAGTATTAAGATATCTTGGTCCACGTTGATTTCCCCAAAGTAAAATGTTTGGTTCACCTTGTAAATGTCGTTTGGCAGGCAGTTGGAAAACGCATTAATCCAGCCTATTATGATCCTTTTATGACCCTAGGTTTGCTAGAAGAATGAATCCCAACTTCAAAATGGCTCTCAGATCGGAAAGATCAGACATTACCAAGATAGTAAGAGGAGAAAATCAATAAACAGAATGAGAATGAAAGCACTGTTGTGCATTATCGGATGTGCTATGCATGTCACGAGGATTTTTTTGAAATAAACTGCATAATTATATCCCACTAATCAATACTCAAAAGTATTTGAAACAATGCTACAAATTATTGAAAAGTTTTTTACAGATATCATTTATACAACCAAAACCAAGCCATTAAAGGTGCACAGCGAACTTCCAAATCAGATGTCCCCCAAAAACTCTACGCCTTGATTAATTTTTACACTAATATAACGCTTATCTTCAAACATATGCCTATCTGAAAGAGGTAAGATGAACATTATTTTTGTACAGAAATCGTGAAAAAAATCTAATTTAGTATTTACTCCAATATAAAATTCAGCTATTTTTTTTTAAAATATTGAAACATACGCAATATTTAAATTCGCCTTTGTTTTCATTTTTAGGGTATTTTTGTAACCAAACACATTGAGTGTCAAATTTATATGAAATCACAATGTATTATCTATGTCTATATTAGGTACTTGGAAAAACTCCCAAATAATACAAAATACTAACTTCATGGTCGTAGATGAATGTGTAATGAATCATATATGAACACGATGAAAAAGTAATGTTTTTTTATTATTATTTATTAATTGTTTTGCAATTTAGAACAACAGTTCCAGGATATAGCTTGGGACAGTCATGTTTACATACTATCATCGAAACTGACTGTGTCGGTGTCATATAATACAGTGTCCCTGTGGCTGAGTGTCCTACCACCCATCTGTCTATTGTGTTCTCCATTGAGTGCTGTATGCATCATTTGTTTCAGCACTGTACCCAAATGGCATCGTCTACATAGTCACGGTTTATTCCGTGCATGTTGTTTCTTAATTGACTAGGCTCAATTAAGAATCAGTAAGTACTCTAGTATATTAGTTGACAGGAATATTGTAAATTGTTAATATTAGAATATTCTCTTTGAATGTCATAGTGTATCCTAAGTCTCCTTTAATATTACTCTTTGAATGTCATAGTGTATCCTAAGTCTCCTTTAATATTACTCTTTGAATGTCATAGTGTATCCTAAGTCTCCTTTAATATTACTCTTTGAATGTCATAGTGTATCCTAAGTCTCCTTTAATATTACTCTTTGAATGTCATAGTGTATCCTAAGTCTCCTTTAATATTACTCTTTGAATGTCATAGTGTATCCTAAGTCTCCTTTAATATTACTCTTTGAATGTCATAGTGTATCCTAAGACCCCTTCATATATCCATTTCAATAACCAGTTAAAATGCAGTTTCCAAATATTTAAGCTATAGCCACCGTCTTCAGCCCTACACCATTCTTGCCATGTTGTAAATTAGCTCTAACAATCCCATAATTTCCAATGGGTAGGTAGAACTTGTGTGCAAAACATTGAACTCGATAGGGTTGATTGAACTCTTGTACAAAACAAACAGTTATGAAATTCTTATCGCACTTATGAACATTCCAAGAATCTGAATTGTCAAGGGCAAATAAATCTTGCACATCCTTATTTTTTTTTATAACCTTGTATTCCAATGGATCACATTTCAACAAACCCCGGCAATGATAATTTTGATTGTGACTTTGAGCTGTGAAAAATGATACTCCATCCAATCATAAGTCTCGAATCTATAGTCATGTGTATACACCTACAGTTGTATCGTTGAGGTCAAATCTAACTTGCGAATATGATTCTCAGGTGCATTCCGTCAATGCAAAATTAATCAATAGTTATCTAGCATTTTTGTCACTTTTTCTTTTCATGAAGTTTCGTAATTCTACTCAACTGAAGTGGTACTTCGTCCATGCAGTTGATCAAGAGGTTGCCCATAAATTGTAATTTAACGTAATGACTATATACCTTTTTGCTGTTGAATCGACCCTTCATTAACCATGTGTTATGGTTTTGCTGAAGTATTTCCACATCTTCCCAGAAATATACTGTAAATGTTGGTATGTACATTTTCCTTTCGCTCGCCACTGCATAGCAATCAACAATAGTTTACCACTTTGTCATCGAAATCTGGACACGGAATTTGGACAATCCAACAGCAAGTTGAAATTAATTTTAATGCATAGGCCTTTCATAAACAGGTATCAATGACATGGTTATTAATAACCCTTTAATGTTTGCAGTGAGGTTAGTTTAGCCTATTTTTATAAGTTTTTGGTCCACTTTGATCCTTTAACCCAAATCTTCCAAGAAATTGACCGATGTAATTGTTGGTCCATATAATCAGGAACACTTTTTAGAAGGGACCAGAACGGGCTTATCTTGTGCTCATACCATTAACATCAATATATATACCTATATGTAATACAAAAACTTTGAACTAAGACCTTGGGAATGTGGGACATCCCATCAGGGACGGGGTTAACTAAGACTTTTTAAAATAGATTCTTTAGAAATACAATTTCAAGAAACCTAATTTCAAAAATATTTGCCTATTAAAATCCATTGAAAGAAAAGTCTTAGGAGTGGTATACAGTCCAATGCAAAAAGCTAATTAGTTTTGTTCTAGGCTCTCTTTGAAAGTATCCCATCTGCTTTCAAATTATCAATTATTCTAAACACTACAACGACGTCTTTTTGAAAAAAAAATGTTTTCTTTCTCTTCTTTACCGGGTGGACACAAAGAGTGATTATTACAGATTTATCACTAATACGCCTAATCCTGTCCATGAATTTGGCACTGCACTGTAATTCAGTACTCTAGGTCTCGTACTGATACTGAATCGCACCTTCTTTATCATATAAATATTCATCTGGTAATTTCTTGAACCTTCTGCGTACCACTCATGACAAATTATTGCGGAGAAAACATTTTCAAGCAGGTTAAGTTGCTTGGTATATCCAAAATATGTTAATACATATAAATTGCTACTTCTCATTGCAACAAAGAACATCGTAAAAAAGAGTGAGAATGATAAGCGTTATGACTGGCCATCTCTCCGAATTTAAAATCCAAATATCATGCTAGTTTTTGAGTTTACCTGCCAGGGCCCGTTTCCCCAAACGCGTGCGTAACCCTACTTGTATACTAACTCATGCGTATTTCATACATAACGACCTTTCTACCATTTACAACAGGCCTTTTGAACAAATTGGTCCACTCAGGCATGACCCTAAGTTTGCACGTAGATGTACGACTTGTGTTTCGGAAACGGACCCCAGATTCTGCTATACAAACCGAGTGATACATTTCCATTTGCAAGTATGATTAGATACATTTTGTTTCATATGTAGATCTCTTTAAAAATTGTTGCGTCCACTTATTATCTAAGTTGGCGTCCAAATGCCTGCCATTTTGATTAACAAAGGTATTTTGAGACAGAATTTGATTAAACCACAATCAGCATATGATTTGTGTTATATTAAAGAATCTTCTCATTATATACCATTCTTGATGGGTCTCAGGGTGAGTTACTTAACAATTTTGAGTCAAGTTTTATTTTTACATTTAGTGTCTTGATCACAAATAAAACATTGTTTTATTTTAGTACGTGGAGGTTTGTACTGAACTGAACCATGTGTCCAATAATGCTGTAATAATGTATATTTATGCTTGGCAGATGTCTTTGCTAAAATATGTATCTTATTAAAGTTGTGTCTGACAATGACCATGTAATACATATGGCGTTTAAAATGGGCGCTATTTTTACCTTTAAATCTTATTTTTAAACGAAATATGATTCGAACCGCCATCATACATTATTATGTTTGGTGTAATTTTCTACTTTCAAATATACAATATATGCACAATGATATTATGAACACGTGCATCACATTGATTTGCTTGTTCCTGCATACTTTAAGTTGCATTTTACTCCATATTTTTTTGCACCCAGGGAATGTGCGTTGCAATCGGGTGTGCTCGTATGCACCCCCCCCCCCCAACAAAAAAAAGATAAGGGGGGGCGGTTGCACGGCATCTAATCAATTTTGGTTTCACTTGGACATTTCACCATTATCTTGGCATGTGGAGATCGAAGATCTTTTCTTGATAACGCAGTGCCATTTATGTATGCCTGTTAAGTTGGTCGTTGTAGTTAGGTGTCAAAAGAGGTCTCCACTTTTCAGGATGAGCGCCTCTTGCCGGAGAATGGCAACGTCCATTCTAAATTTCTGGAGACTCTCTAACACGACATGCTGTTGGATATGTATGCATCAAAAGTAGGGTCCACTTGAATAGCACAAGTTACTTTAAGTGGGATGAAATTGATCTGAATGTCGATATACGGGAACTAACACCTTTTGTTATAGGTTAGGCATGAGTGAGGTGAAAGACTCGAGCAGTGAGACTACTTTGCATATTTTGATGAAGGCGATATTGATAATGGTTCATCCCCACCATGCGGAGACTGGGTCTTTGTTGCCATTACAAAACATATGGTGCAAATCGTTTACTCAGTTTACTGGAACTGATGCATTCAGTTCCACAATGGTCTGTTAATTATATAAGGACTTATATCAGAGGTTGGCTGGAATGTCAAACCGCTTGCACTAATCGCTTAATACAAGGTTGGCCCAGTTTTCACAGCCAAAAAAAACTAGATGTGGTATGTGCGCATTTATATAATAATGCACCATTTCTCCAATGCGGTGATAGACTATATTTGCAGTTCAAGGTATCTGTTCATCCTAGTCCACAAAGCGGCTGATTCCACTACCATAGATCAGTATTCGGGGAACTACGACAAAATCCCGCCTAGGTAATTGAAGATGATGGTCAGATTAGCCTTTGACAGCTTCCTCCATGCTCTGGCCTTTCTCGGGATTCCATCAAATCTTGTTCTACTTTATTTTTTTTTAATCTAGCATTTTGGTTAGAACGGATCTGTTTCTGTCTCTTCATACCAAAGAACGGTGTCCAACAAGATCTTTGAATGGTTCATCTCTTAGAGCTTCTTCATGCAGTTGTTTGTCCACAGTTGTAGTGATGCATGATCATAAGCTACATTCCTCCTGGGGCTGGAGAGCACTCCATTTTTAGGGTGATGTAAGTGCAAGGCTGTTATGACCCCCCCCCCCCCAGTTTCCGCATCGCTGTCACACAAAGACCCCATTTTTTTACAATTGCGATCTGTTTGCACCCAAGAGAACACTAATTCATCTTTTAACATTCCCGCAATGCCTTATTTGTTTAATGAAAAAGCACTTTATTTAAATAACCAGGACATAGTATTGCTGTCTGTTTAATTAAATGTGTGGATTTTATTACTTATTATAATTAAAAAAAAAACGCACTTTCGAAATAACTCCCGAAAATAAATTTTTTTGGTACTTTGGACCTAAGACGTTTTGATATGACGAAGGACTGGTCCTTGCAAACCTTCAAATCAATAGAACCTCAGGGCCATTTCAC
>JAMKCH010032167.1:0-25294 GCA_023653785.1 Ophioderma brevispina | reverse complement strand
TAAATTTTAGAAAATGCATCTGCAATTCTTTAGATTCCTTCGAAGATAATGGTTCCGCCTCCTTATAACGAGATGCGATATCTACTTACGGTCAAAGCATACTTATATATTTTGCGTCTTTTTGACCTACCATTGGTCACTGTCATGAGGAAGAAACAGTAAGAAGAAGACACGTCAAATTCCGCTTGATGCGTTTGATTGGGAATGGTTAATGTCGAATTTAGGGTCTTGGTACATATCTCGGAGCGGGTAAATATATTTGCCACATGGCTGTTTTTTTACAAACAATCTTTTGCCACCTGTTCAGAACACCCGCAGCTGATGATAGTTTTTTTTTTTATGCAGCAATGCCACGCCAGCAAACCCTGGGGACTGTAATAAATTTGGATAGTTGCGCTCATTTGAAGGACATTGGTTGTTATAATAATGGAGATAAATTTTGACTATGGATTATTATCACATGAAGAAATGTCTATTGAGTATTACAGAAAAGCGGAGTAAATTTAGCGATGCCACACACGTATAAAGAACGTAAAAGGAAAAAAGGATAATAAACGACATTGCTGGGGAGCAAGAGACGATATTTCCTCAAATAAAATTGAAATGGAAATCTTAATGAGACTTATTTCACCTGTCCTGAATGTGGGAGTCTTGATATAGGAATGAAGCTATATACCAATGCCCAATGGTTGATATTTAAATCATCAAAAAGTTTGAATTAATCTTGAAAAAAATTTATGGAAAGGCTCAACGAAATTCTAGGGTAACTAAAATACAGGGTGTCCAGAATGATTAGTACCCATCGATACCCAAAACGTTTTATTTTTTTTCCATAGAAAATCAATAACCTAGGTAAGCTGGTTTAATATCCAACTTCCTTATACTGTACCCTTTCATAAGAATTTTGAATCGTGAAAAATCGGATTGACCAAAGTGAAAAATACACCAATTGTGTTAGAGGTGCTGATTTCATCATTTGGACTAAGATGAAAAAAATGTATGTGTACTTTACCCTCTTCCTGGCAAGCTTTTTACAACATGCTGTATCCCTTCGGGAGGGAATTCGTTATTACAAACGTCAACAAACGTGTGATTGTGGTACAATAGAGAGCTGTGGTCCTCCTTTTTCCTTCGATACAAAATGAGAGCTAATATGACAGGACGACGTCAAAATGATGTAATAAACCTCGCTAGACAGTAAAGCTCAGTGGTTTGCCAACCAAAGCAAGTAGGCTATTCTCTTTAGTTATTTTCTGCAGAGTAAAGCACTAAAAACCCCTCGTATGTATATAAAAGCTGTCTTTTGCCATGATATAGAGCCAAAACCAGCTTAAAAAATCGATTACGTCCTAATATTTTGGTGCAACATTATTTATCGCCTATTGTGCACTGTGTTTCTGAAATTGACAATATTTGCTGGACTAATGGTCTTTATGATCACGTGTGCCATAAAGGCTGCCGGTACTTATCTTGGTATCTAGGGAAAGAGAATGACCAGAGCTATCTATGGTACCCAAAATTAAAAGTATCAAGTACTTAATAAGAGATGTCCAAAGCGGATATGTGATGCAAAAAAAAGGTTGTAAGTCGAAGGAGAAAAACACATGCATTTTTTTTTTTTTCACTTTGCCCAAAAGGATGAATCAGGCACCCTTCTAACACATGAGTGTTGTATTTTCACTTTGGTTAGTCGGATTTACAATTCAAAAAGTCTTATGAAGGGTACAGTTTATAATGAAGTTGGACATTAAACCAGTTTACCTCTGTTATTGTGAGTTTCTATGAAAAAAAATAAAACATTTTGGGTTCGATGGGTGACTATATGCGATTCTGGGTATAAAAAAACACCCTGTACTAACAAAGATAGCGATGTTTTAGAGCATATAACTTTTCCATTGATACCACAACAAATATCATGAAATGCTGCCTTCTAGTCTTTAGAGATACTAAAAGACTAAAGACATCTCAATCAGTGATTTGCTAATCGGAAATGCGAAAAGTATCAAAATCATATTTTGAGGCATGTATCGTACGAAGTACAGGTATCCTAACATACATTGCAAATGATAGACGAATGCGCAGAAGCAGCCTAATAAGGATAGAATCGGAGATTTCAGTAATTACTAATCGCGAGACGACACTTACTAAACAACACGTAATTGAATGGAGTTATCGTATCTTGGAACACCTGCCGTTTTCTTCGCGTTTCTTTCAATCCTACAGCTGGAAAAGGTAAACTTATGAAATTCTACAGACTTATCCTTCACTTTGAAGCTTATTCCTGCAAATTTCAATATTTTTCAATCACTGGGATAGTGTCTTTAAGTTGTCGGCACATTACTATAAAGACACGTCTGCACTTTCTGCGCTTACTGGTGATAAACCTACAAATATACCTAGGGAGTCAGTATGGGCGAGCTAAGTTCATGTTTCAAGATATAATTAAAAGTGTGAAGAGATACGGGAAGAGTATTCATCCTGGGGTCCAAATAATCTATCATATCCTTATCTTATCTACAAAATATTGATATTATTTTCGCGGATGATTGGAAAACCGCGTCTCTTACACTTTATGCCTTGCCTGGCGAAGTGACGCTTAAAAAAAGAGATGAAGAATGGAATATTATTTGGAGCAAACTAAATAAATCTGTAAGTTTATAATATCGCAGTAATCATGAAGCCAACACATATAATTGTCAGCTCAGTGTTTGTATTTAGGCCTTCATGCTTCATGTAGAAAATCTGATAATTGCGGCTGGCGGAGATATTTCAGTATTTTCAGGCGCAGTTAATAATAATATTTTTGGTCATAGCTTCATCTACATTTTGAATTTCTGTTCTGCATGTCCTTGTTCCTTTAGATTGTTGATTATAAAATCAATGCGTTCAAGGCGTTGTTCATTCCCAATATCCGCGTTCGTATTGTACATTTTGCCATTGCATATTATGTCGTTTGCGTTCTGCCGATCCACTTAGTTTACTGAAAAAGAAATTACTTCAGGAGAATGCAAGAGCATTTGTTAGTTGTCAAGCCTCAACCATCATGCTATTTGCAGATGCTCATATCTTATATTGTTGTTTTTTTTAAGCAGGTGGATTGACATTGATATTGGCGGTAGAATGCCTTGTTTGAATAAGACTCTTGTTTAGGTCATCATTGCTATGTTATATATTACCTATTAACCTCATGCTATCTTTGAATTGAATGACCCAAATCAGCTGGCTTCACCTTGAGAAGCTTTTTAGCAAGGCACTGAGTTTGGGGTGTCAACATAGGTCTCATCAAGTACTGGCTGAGTGGTAAGCACCATTGACAATTGTGTTTGCACATCCATATAATATAAGGTATAATATTTTTTAAATTGTGTTATGCATAACAAAAGGATCGCCATTCAGAGCATTCGGAATTCCTGGCATGCATGCACATTTTTAGAAAAAGAAGAAAGAAGAAAAAAAAGTGGGTGTGGTGGGGGGGGGGGTGTGGGGTGTGAAAGGCACTTGTGTAGGGAGTGGGTGGGACACTGTGCGGGTATTTTGTGCCAGGCGCTGTGCACGCACGCTGGGTAAAATATACAAGACCAACAATAATTCCACCAGCAATAAATATACCTCCTATAATCCAATAATTTGTGTCCTGCACTTGCTGTGCAGCGAGCTTCAAAATAAGAGCCTGCTGCACAGGTTCTAACTTTGGTTTTTTTATTTTCCCGATTCCATTCGGCCAACCTTTTTCCTTGCTCAACACGTTTTTTGGATTTTTAGGTTTTGGTGGATCCACGGTGAGTTTCTACCGGTTCATTAACTATTGTATTGTTTTCTATGTCCATATATTAAAATGACATATTTTTTGTTAATAACTAGTTTAATCTTATTGACTGCAGTTGCTAGTAGTACAGCTGCTACAATAAGCCTTGCTACAATTATTGGCGCTCTAACTACCCTCCCTCTCGGTATTGTTGCAATCTCAACAGGTGTCTTTGGTGTTGTAAGCTCAAAAATAAGCGAGTTTGTTTTAAAGAAATGTGAAAAACATGAACGAATCAAATTTGTTGCCTTGTCAAAATTATCATCCGTAAATGATCTTGTATCCAAAGCCTTAACAGATGGGAAAATAAGCGATTAGGAATTTGGTGTCATCATCCGGGAAATAGAAAGTTATCGCGATCACAAATCACAAATTCGTAAAAGGATACGCAAAGAGTTATCTACCGAGAGAGAGAAAGAAATTCGTGATGAAGCTGAAAAAAAAGGTATTATGAAGGGGCAAGAGATCGCAATGAGCAAACTCCAGGGTATATTGAATCATGCGAGAGATCCATAGAAGAGTGTGTTAATTTAATTTGTTGTTCTTATTGTAATACATATTGATAGTTTTTTCATAGCTCCAACATTTATTTTTTCATCCCATTCCTGTGGCAATTTGCCATTTAAGTTGGTGGTATTCCAGTATATTTTACGGACCACTAGGCTGTAATTTGGTTAAAATTCAATTTTCAGATTGGTGTTTGCGAAATTTAGGCTTGGAGGATTGGGGGTCTAGGGGTTTGTTTTGTTGGGGTAAGAAATTGGTTAAAATCGGTTCAAATAGGGGTTTTTAGCGAGATTGTTTTGTCTCAGTACCCCCATTGCTATACTACTAACGTCGCATTCAGCTCTGCCGTTAAGTTCCAATCTGGATCCCAATTCTATACCAAAATCGCTTTTTTGTGATAAATACGCATTTGTTAGCATTATCGTTCGCAGGTATAGGTTCCTAGGTACATTACCAAGGTAACTGTGCAAAATATCAAATTTTGAAAATTGAGGGCGCTCTCAAAAATGTGACTAAGATTGCTTAACACAAAACTTGCCAGTTTTAGGGCTCCTTATATTGTAGGGGGTGCAAAAATACAACGTCATTTTCCATAGACTTTTGTACAGTAATGGCTTAGCAACGTCCCATGCAAGAATTGTCGTTTTTCAGCACATAAATGGTGAATTATTTTTAATGTTACTAATAATTGTTTACTATTTATGTATGTGGGAACTAATCAGCAAAAAAAAGCTTTGGGTCTTTGAATTTTAACAAGATTCTCAGCGGACTTCAGTAGTGCCCAAGGGGGTTCATGGGACCCTCACTATGAACTCATAACGGCTTGGCCGCTTTTATATTATTAGTAATTATTATTTTTGTATGACAAAGAAGCGCATTAAAAATCAGACAATTACAAAAAAAAATCCGGCGCAAAAGTCACAAGTAAAAGCGGCCAGCGCAGCGAAACAAATTTTGGAGGGTACCGAGGACCCCCCCCTGTCACTGAAAGGATGACTCAGAGATTTCCCCGAGGAGGGCGCCTTCCAATTTTCAAACAATCGTGTTTTTTGGCATATACACAATGGGGGGGGGGTTTGTCCATAAAATAATCACTGTGTGAAATAGCTAGATACAATCCTTCAAAAATCTCAATGTGAGAAAAAATCGTCAACTTTGTCATAATTACGGATTCGGAATTTTGTTATACACAGTATCTATGGCACGTAACACGATACATAAATATTTACGCTCAAAACAAAATTCCAATTCATCTCAACACTCTTGAATTGTGACATTTTGTAGGTTACTATTCTTCAGATTCTAGTGGACTATTTTAGTAATTGCACAAAAACATTATATTTTGCAATCTCTGAGTCAGCCTTTAAGTGGTTAACACTAACATGCCACAAGCTTAAAACTTCCGTAGTGCCCAAGGGGGGGGGGGGGAGGTTCTAGGGACCAACCCAGATAACATTTCCCCATGGGCGTTTGAATCAGACAGTAGCACAGTAAATGGGGGTTCAGTAAGTTAAAATCGGCTTAAATAGGGGTTTCGCGAGATGTTTTGTTCAGTACCCAATATTGCTATACTACTTACGTTATGTCAGTCATGATGAAAATAGTTGCCACCTCGAGAAAATAACCTATAACTTGGCTTGCGGAACATTAAAGCACTATTGGCACATTTTTTTGAAGAAGCGCCCCCCATTTTGAAAATTTGATATTTTTGCACAGTTAACGTTGGTATGTCTAGGAAAAAACTATATCTGCGAACGAGGAATGCTAAAAATGCGTTTATCACAAAAACAAGCGAGTTTGTAATTAGAAATTGGGATCCAGATTGGAACTTAAAAGCAGAGACTGAAGATTGCTACGTTTATGTCCAGCCATGATGAAATTGTGCCACCTCGAAAAAATAACCTCTAAATTGACTTGCCCAACTATTAAATAACTAATGGATGAGGTAGACACGTACATGGCGCTATTTCCCGGCCTATTTCACATTGGAAGCGCATTTGCAGCAGCCGTTGAATTATTATCGGGGATCCCAGCTGATATTATTTTGTTACAAAATCCTTAGTTTGTGAACATAGACATTTTCGAGCTTCTTAAACATCACAGGTATGGTCTAAGGACATTTACCAATGCAACAGTGTTAAAAAAAAAAAAAAAAAAAAAATTTTTTCTCTCAAATTTTTGAACAAATTGGGGGCCCGCCCTTCCAAAATGTGCTAATATTGCTTTAAAACAAATAATGGATGAGAGTAGACACGTAAATGGCGCTATTTCCCGGCAATTTAATTGGAAGGCCGTTTACCAGCAGCCGTTGTATTATTATCGGGGATCCCGATAATTAATTATTCTAGTACAAAATGTCTTCGTTTGTGACCATTAGACATTTTCGAGCTTAACCAGTCACAGGTTATCGTTTACTAGCCAGTTACCAATACACAATGTTGGTAAAAAATCTCCAAATTTTTGAAAAAATTGGGGGGCGCTCTTCAAAAAAAGTGGTAATATTGCTTTAAAATAAATGTAATTTGGGCTTTTAGAGTAGATATCAACATAAAATTAAGTTTTAAAAAAGGTTGATATAAGCGAACACTCAATTTCATATCAAAATATGAGTAGGACTATTACTAATATCATCTAAAAATTCTTTAAAAATGCCAGATTTCTTATGGAGATAGAGGGCGCCAACTTCCCCTTCTCTAAAAAAGAGCGCACCAATGGTGTGTAGCTTCAGCAGGTCATAGTATGGGGCCTTTAGCAATGATTTGTGGCACAATGGCACAAGAAAGGAGGAATTTACCAATTTTGAAAAGAATTGCCCATTTAATTGGCCCATGTGATGTTTTGACCCAACCCTGTGAACACCTAATATAGGGCCTTGGGTCAGCGGTTCTTCTAAACAGTCGAGTGATTATAACAATTGATTTGGGGCACACAGAAGAATTTACGATTTTCAAAGGAATGCCTTTAAGTGCCACGTGACCTTGACCCAAATCTATGAACAACCCATATGGACCTTGGGTCAGCAGTTCCTCTGACCAAGTTGGTGAAATAGGAAATTGCTTTGTGGCACAAGAAGGAATTTCTAGATTTCAAAGAATGCCCCTTTAATCGCCAACATGACCTTTAACCCAAATCTATGAACACCCACATATGGGCCTTTAGAGTCAGTGTTCTTTGAACCATAATTGGTGTGATAGCACCAAAATTAATGATTTGTGTTGGCACAAGGAGGAAGGAATTATAGATTTCAAAGAATGCCCCTTTAATTGGCCCATGCTGTGAACTTTGACACAAATCTGTGAATACACATACGGGCCTTGGGCCCAGTGGGTCCTTCTTAGCATCTTAGGATATAGCAATTGATTTGTGGACAAGAAGGAATAATAGATTTTCAAAGATGCCCCTTTAATCTCCCAGTGATTTTTGACCCCAATCTGGAACACCCCAGATGGGCCTTGGTTCAGCAGTTCAACTGACCAAGTCTAGTGATTATAACAATTGATGTGTTGCACAAGAAGGAATTATAGATTTCAAAGAATGCCCCTGTAATTGGCCCATGTGACCTTGGACCCAAATCCGTGACCACCCCATATGGGCTTTGTGTCAGCGATTTTCTGACTAAGTCTAGTGATTATAAACAATTGATTTGTGTGCACAAGAAGGAATTATAGATTTTCAAGAAGTGCCCCTTAATTGGCCCCATTGACATTTGACCCAAATTGTGAACACCCCCATAGGACCTTGGTGTACAGCGGTTCTTGGTTCTTCGAACCAAGTTAGTGATTATAACCATGTTGATTTGTGGCAAGAAAAGGAATATAGGTTTTCAAAGATTGCCCCTTGAATCGGCCCATGTGACCTTAGTCCCAAATCTGCGGGAACCACCCATGGGACTGAGTCAGCGGGTCTTCTGACCAAGTCTCGCTGATTATAGCAATGATTTGTGGCACAAGAAGGAATTTATAGATTTCAAAGAATGCCCCTTTAATCGGCCATGTCACCTTTGACCCAATCTGTGAACAACACCCCATATGGGCCTTGGGTCAACGATTCTTCTAACCAAGTCTGGAATTAGAGCCAATTGATCGTGGCACCATAAGGAATTTACAAGATTTCAAAGAATGCCCCTTTTAAATGGGGGCCCACGTGATCTTTGAGCCAAATCTGTGAACACCCATATGGACCTTGGGTCAGCGGTTCTTCAAACCAAGCTAGTGGATTATATAACAGATGATTTGTGGCACAAGAAGGAATTATAGATGTCGTGACGCCCCTTCCTTTAATTGGCCCCACATGACCTTTGACCCAATCTGTGAACACACCCCGGACTTGGTTACTCACCCACTCCCCCAAACCAAAGCTCGTAAGTGGAACAACCTAACCCGTCCCTCTACACCCCCGCCTTTCTCCTATTATTTCCCCCCTACACGACCCCTTGGCACCTCATCACTGCCCTTCTTCTCACTCCCCCCTTATGGACACCATCATTCTATCTCCCACTCCTACTTCCATATGCGACCTTGGGTCAGCGGTTTTCTGACCAAGTATAGGTGATTATAACAATTGATTTTGGGAACAAAAAAGGATTTATAGATTTTCAAAAGAATACCTTTAATCGGCCTACACGTGCGTGACCTTGACCCAAATCTGTG
The DNA here is from genome assembly GCA_023653785.1 of Ophioderma brevispina. NCBI lineage: Eukaryota > Metazoa > Echinodermata > Ophiuroidea > Amphilepidida > Ophiodermatidae > Ophioderma > Ophioderma brevispina. The sequence goes on along the minus strand of JAMKCH010032167.1, from coordinate 16,333 downwards.
GAACACCCCACATGGGCCTTGGGTCAATGATGATTCTGACCGATTTCGAGCCAATCGGCCCAAGCGTTTGGCAAACAAGATGCATTAGGCAAGTGTTAACAGACAGAGTGATATATAGATTAGCGTCAACCACATTGCCATAACAATAGCTCGCTATACAAGTCTGCTGAGCTAAAAAATGGTGGTAAATTTCAATAGTAAAATTTGTAAAAGGCCACAGCCAAAGAAAAATGAGTATCCGGAGTAATTCAACATATGTTTCTTTATAAAATATGATTAAGTACAAATACTAACCTAATCTAAAAAATATGAAACAATTTTGCCCCCATTCGTTATGGCAATAGAGGGCATTAAACTTACCTCTCATTTAAAATGCAAATTTCAAAATAAATATTGCCAAGGCACAGCCAAAAACTGAGAATTCAACATATCCCTTTTCTTGATGAAATTGATTAGTACTATCATTTATATAATCTTAAATAAACAATTTGCCCGATTCGTTATAGACATAGAGGGCGCTAAAATACCCTATTACTCTAAAAAAATGGCAACTTTCCTAGTCAAATATTTGCAAAAGGCCACAACCAAAAACGAGTAATTCAAATAATTTTTTTCTCATAAATATGACAGTACTATCTAATATATCTAAAAAATTATATTAAAAAAAATAAAAAAAATTCGTTATGGAGATAGAGGGCGCTAAACTCCAGTAGCATAGACAAAACCAGGCGGTGGCGGCCACGGCCTCATTCATTATAGCAAATCCTAAAAAAATGTCAAAAGAATTACAGTAATACGGAGTGCAAAACACAAACAATTTGGGTGCCTTGGTGGGTCGGTTATGGGGTGGTCCCATGACATACATACGATCTCGCCCTCGTTCGTTATATACAAAACAAATCAGAAATAAACCATTCCAGGGGAGTTGACTTTCTTCAACTCCACGGTTTTGGATAAGAAAATATCCTTGACACATATACAAAATTCATATTTGTCGTCAGGATTAACATATAAAAAATTCATAATTTTTCGTCAAGATTTCGCTTTTACGTGTTAAACCAATGGCGACGTCTGAAATTGGGATTTCTTGGCCGCCCTCCCCTGGACAAAACCATGGACAAAACCCTTCTTTAAGCGACACTGGCACATTTTCAGAAAATATGAAATTTCTTCAATTTGCTCGCAAATGATAGTCTAGGCCATTGGAAGAATGGAAATATATTTTACATATAAAATATCCAAGGACACAGTTCAGTGGGTTGTACCTGTACATACATTGACATGGACTGACCTTGTGTGATCTGGGTATCATATATCATACCCAAAAACCAGGGGGGTGTATTTTTTAAATACACTGGTGAATGGAAGGTACTGAACTGTGCCAAGGCAATTGAGGTTTTACTAGCTCATAGTGTGTAGGCTAACTTTAAGTTTGCCGTAACGTTAATCAACAAATAATGTCTATTACATGAATATTATAGACTTGTACTCATTGATATTAAAACCACAAAGGTCACAGACCGGTGTCACCGGTCCAACAGGGTTCATGCCATGGAATCAGGCTCCGGTGTGTGTTTTCTTGTGTTAAACGCCATTCCGGCGACATTAAGGATAAAAATCGTTCTGTTTACCCATAAGGGCGCTGATTTGGTCTTAAACATTTCAGGTGATGGCTAATGTATATAAAAGCTTTACAGCCATGCAAAAATATCAATTTTGAAAAATCGTGAGGGCGCACTATTTTCAAATGTGCCAGTGTCTCGCAACTTAGTAAGTTAGTAACTTAGTAACTTAGTAAGTTACTAACTTATACGTTACTAACTTAGTAACATAGTAAGTTACTTACTACTTAGTAAGTTAGTAAGTTAGTAATTTAGTAAGTTAGTAACTCAGTAAGTTAGTAACTTAGTAAGTTACTAAAATAGGTTACAGAGTAAGTCAAGGGGAACATCATACGTACAATTCCTCCATATCTCAGTAAATTATATTGCAATTTACAACCTGCAAACTAGGCTTCAACATCTTCATATTTTAATATTTTACCGACACTTCATATATAATTATGTTAAAAATATTACCTTGAATTGTTACCATGGCGATCAAAATAATATCTTTGCCTCCAAAAAAATATGAAACCACCCACATAACTGACAATAGATTTAATATTATCAATTTTTGAGGCAATTACTGATGAGAAGTATGAATATAGATGCAGCTCATTGTCAAATTTCAGGTTTCTATGGAGATATCGCAACTAATATTCGGAGACACAGATAGATCAAGTTCAAAATACAATATCAGATGCGATGAAAAGAATTAATAGTTTCCCATGTACTATTCATATTACTATTTTACAAAAATATATTTGCTCTTGAATATTTTGCATACGCACTTGATACTCTTGAATACTCTCTAGAAACAATTTCAATTTTTATTTAAGAGAAAAATGGAATAGAAACAATTCCTAAGATTTGGCACGCGGTATTTTGATCACCACCATGCTCCAGGAGCAGGTCTCCTTCCCTAACCGCAAAGTGGAGCTATTGAGTTTTCTTATCCCTTTTTTTGGACTTAGAATTTTTCCCCTCTAACCCTGAAAAATATGAAATTTTTATATCTTTTTAAAAGAAGCAGCAGTGAGATTTCAAATTCGAGACACTGTATCTGCGGTCCAGCTACAAACTACAAGACCAGGCGAGGATTGGTGTGTCGCTTTGCAATTTAAATCCTTGATAACATTTACTGAATTAAAATCTGAACGGCTATTGTTGTCAGCAATCAATATAAAATATTTCGCGATCACCTGGTTCGCTATCACCTGGATTAATGACCTTTGGGTTGCGGTTCCTTTGACCCTTGATGACCCCTTAACATTGTCATTACCTTTGTAAAATTCAGTCTCAACAATCAACCCCCACCCTCCAATTTTCCATGTCCATACACCAATGTTTAACCCCTTTGACCTCCTTTGACCTTGAATTACCCCTAATACCTTGTCTGAACCTTTAACCTTTTTTCGGCATAACAATCAACCCACCCCGCCCACCAAGTTTCGTCTGGATACATAAGTTTTAACCCCATTTTGACCTTTGACCTTGAATACCCCTAATGACCTTGTCGTGACCTTCAAATTTTCGGCCATCAACCATCAACCCCACCCTCCAATTTCATGTCCATTCAACCGTTTACCCCATTTGACCTCCTTTGACCTTGAATGACCCCTGATGACGTGGTCATGACTTTAACATTTTCAGCCTCTACATCAACCCAACCCCGCCCACCAATTGTCGGCTGGATACATCAACCAATACAAACTCGGTCTTCTAAGTCAAGGGGCACCCATCCACCAAGGTTCATGCACGCGCAACACCCTCGTCTCCAAGAAATAGACGCGTCAGACAGACCTTTGATCCATCTAACCAATACAACCTCGGTCTTTCGGAGAGTCAAGGGGCACCCACACCCACCAATCTTCACGAACGTGCGACCCATTTTTTCTGAGAACCCAAGGTTTACACCTCATTTGACCTTGAGGGACCCCTATGACCTTGTTGTGACCTTCAAAAATTTTCGTCATAAAAAATCGCGACCCCGAACCCCACCCTTCAAGTTTTATGTCCACACAACTTTACCTACTTACCCCATTTGATCTCATTTGACCTTGAATGACCCTGTTAACCTTGTATCTACTAACCTATACAACCTTCGTATCAGGAACGGTCCAAGGGGCAACCCGCCCCCAAGTTTCAGGAACAGCGCGACCCGCGGTCTCGAAAATAGACGCGGCAGACAGACAAGACTATCGGTATATTATATAGATAATAGTTTGCTTGAATAGCTCCGCCCTGGAACGGCTGCCACAACCCATGGCTTCCAGGAGCATGAGTGTGGTCAAATCTCACACTTGCAACTGGTGCGCATTAAACATGACACAGACGGTAAAACATGCACTTTATAAAACTTTCACTTTTCTAGGTTGTGAAATAATAGATGGCTCATGATTTCCAGTGTTTTTCAGTCCCATTTTCAACGTGATTAAGAATAACTTGCCAGTGAGTTCTTTTCATATAACCATGAATATGTAACGTATATAACAAGGGTCATTTGCATTTCTGACATAACGAAAGAACTCGTTTCAATGTGATTTTGGTGGGATTTTCTTTGCTACAATTTTCATGTTCATTGCATGGATTGTACATACTTCAATGGGACCCCCCCCCCCTGATAACACTAACAGTCTCTAACCTCAGCCTAGTTCATTTTAATTCCCGCAAGTCTAAAAAAATATCGAGAGCATAACAGACTCAATAACTCCCCTTATTAGCTTTTTAGTGAAACTTGGGTTGATTATACCCAATCCCGCCTATACTAAATAACATTGGTGGTTATTCCATTGACCATTGCCATAGACGTTTCGAAAGAAAGGCAGGATAGACGTTATATATACATTTCCAATGATCTTAATTTCAAAATCCGCCATGATTTAAACCTAATTAATAGCGATGACTATGAATCGATCTTTGTTGAGATAGAAAGCCATCCTAAAAATACCATCATCGGCGTCATCCACAGGCCCCTGACAGATGCCCTCAACACATCAACTCACTCTGATTCAAATGCGTTTCTTAATACCATGTACTCGGCATCTTTTTATCCACTTATCGATAAACCCACTCGCGTTACAACCACTGACCTCTACGTAATAGATAAAGGATGAGAAGCACACCATTATTAAAAATAATGGAGTTTTTATAAGGTCTGGCTTGCCTGTTAGACTCCGACCAAGCGGCTCGCCTAAAGGCTCGCCACTAGTCAGAGTCTAACAGGCTCACCAGACCTTATCAAAAATATTTTTCATAACAGCGTGCTTCTCATCCTTTATCTATTATGTAGAGGTCAGTGGTTACAATTCGGACATCCCTCATTGACAATATATTCACGAATATCCTAAATCATAAAATTACACCAGGTATTCTATACAACAATATAACTGAAATAATAAAAACAAATCAACAAATTCTAAAAATAAGTATATTTTAGGTAGGCACAGACCTAGTGCCGGGGAGCTTAAAATTGCCAGCACCTATAATACACCTTATGAAACATGTAAGTGCCTGCACCTCTACATGCTTGTGCTGGATTTCCCCAGTGGGATTTCTCATCCCCCTGGGTGCGCCCTACCTACTCTACCTACTTTACTCCTTTCATCTCTGTCCATCCTTTCGCAACCCAGTTGGCTAGGATAGGTGAATCAATCTGGCTCGACAGGTGAGCCAGTTAGGTTGGTTCGGCAGGTTAACTTTATGGCTTGTCTGGGATACTAGGTTTCTGATCCCAATGAAGGTTTTTGATCCTCGGGATAATCACGACTCAATTAGTGAGGCCTATCCAGGGTACAGGACACAGATCCCTAGTATGGCGGTGAAGGTGCAACCCCACACAGACATCAGGAGATGGAGGAGGTTGTCTCAGGACTTTTCCCACAATGGAGACAACATCCTCCATCTCTTTTGTCATGTAAAACAGTGTGGGTGCAAACTGGTGCTGTGACTACTACTCCTCTCTTTCCATTATCTCCTTTATAATAGAGTTAAGTAGGTCTATAGGTATTTAGGTCAAACCAACTATGGTGTTATAGTACCGGCTAAGGGACCACTCCTGACAGAAAAGGCACCTGCTGCCTTGCAGAGTTTCACCGTGAAAGACAAAGGCTATGGGGACCTTCCCCAACAGAAAAGGGTGCTGGAGACCTGGCGAATCCCAGCTACTATTTAGCTAAATGGCAAGATGAATTGTTTACCACGAAGCACCAGGGTTAAAGCCTCTGATTCGAAGTCTGTGCATCCTGATTCAACATTGGTCTATATCAATACGAATGGTGGTTTGGTCTAAGCCTATTTGACAAAGATGACGTAAAACTGCTTCGATCGATCAGCCATTTAACGTCCGAACACTATCAACATAGCAAAGCAAAGAAGAACTATACTCGTACATGAACACAACTGATTGAGTTAATGTCATCTTAGAGACGTCGGTGTAATTAAAGCGCTCTGTAAGCACTGTATTATTATTATTATTATTATTATTATTACCTGCCTACAAGAAAAAAACCGCATTGTGCACAGTGAACCGCTACTACAGGAGAATATACATGGCTATGTACTTATTACAGCCTTTGGCCTGGCAACAAAGAAAAACGCAGCTACAAGGGGTTTGGGGGTTTCTTTTATCCCAAAGGCTCTCAAGTCCATGTGCAAACCTTGTCAACTTTATGAAGCGCACCCCAGTGCTTACCCTTACGGTGTCCCTGAAATAAACATCATTTGTTGTTACAGCCCTCACAACGACTATCTAGAAGAAGCTTTCTCTCCCTTTCCACGAACTTTCCACTGCAACTAGTACATGTTCCACCCAATCATCTCTAGTACACCCTGGATATTACAATGCTAAGCCAAATGGGCCTGATGACGCGCGTTCACTTCAACAACATTCAACAGAAACTGGAATGTACATGAAGGACTTCATGGAACACTTTAACATTGTTGCCACTAACACAAGATTTCCAACCAAGCTAGTAGACCGTGGACGCACCGCCGCCCAAATGGATAACTTGTCCAACTGGACTTTATTCTGGTCAGAAAGAAGCGATTAACAGGCAGTAGGCCCCTTTACACTCAACAAACAAAATTTTTTTAGAGTAGTATGGAACTACAATGCACACAGTGCTATATTGAAATAGACCCCTCAATTATTAAAAATGTTAATAGCAAAATTTAATCATTTTCCCTTCCGTTGCCATACCTGGTAACGTCGGCCACTCTGGAAATTTTGGAATATTCATTTATCCATTTTCTCAGAAACCATATGACATAAATCATGAACCAACTCTGATATAATTTTGGAAGTAATCTATGCAGTTACAGAGTAAAAAATTATGAGACACCTGCAACAATAAAATCGGTCATGTGAGCCCATTCATGAATTTTTTGGGTGATTGGTGAGTTTAAAGGGGCCTTAAGAACTCAAGAGCCTACAACACTTTTGAAGCTGTTAAGTCTGATCATGGAATTGTTTCTTGCAGGAGCCGAATAAGTTATCGTCAGAGTAAATCCCCTCCCAGAGAATCCATGAAAACAATTAACTGGAGGAAGGTAGTGGGGGACAAAAAGCTTTGTGAGCAGTATACTGTAGCAGTACATAATAGGTTCAACACTCTTGTTGATGAGCTTGAAGACAAGAACTCCAGCAGAGTATATGATGTCCTCACTTCAGCCGACAAAGAAATTGCATAGGAGATGCTACTGCATTTGCATTTGCCTCAAACGACAAAGTCAGCAAAGCCAGAGAAAAACTGAAGTCTGCAGCCAAGAAGCATCGTACTAAATCCATCAGAAAGCTCCAAGCAAAACCTTGATGCTGCTAAGGCTGCAATTGATGATGCTTACACCGTGGTGCTTGAGGAGCATGTTAAGTCCAAGCTTGAAGCACTTGACACCCTACATCTTGAAAACAAACATGCTGCTGCCTGGGAGGCCCTGAGGGAGCTGACTGATAAGAAGGCTATCCTACCTATAAAAATCAAAGGTGAAACAACTGAAGAGCGCCTTGACGCATGGATTCAGCACTTTAGTTCTCTACTTGGCAAGCCAGTTCAGAATAACACTAACCTTGATGACCCTTTCTTCAATCACAAGATAGCAGACACCCTTCCCATCCAGTCTGGACCTTTCACTATAGAGGAGCTTCAAATCTGCCTGAAGAAACTGAACAACACCAAGACGGCTGGTCGCCGAAAAATTCCTGTCAGTTAATGTGGAAGAATCCACTATTCCATGATTCAAAAACTGTTAGATTTTTGTACAACACCCACATGGGAAACAACCAGCTGCCTTTTTCAACATCGTTCATTATTCTCTACAAAGAAGGCGACCTCCAACAACCCAAAAACTACAGAGGAATCACACTGGTCAACCAGTGGCTTCTCGGATCTACAACTCAATTCTCTCCACAGAATCACTCTCACGCAGATCCCATTCTCAACGGAAACCAGAAAATGGTTTTCGCAAAGTGCAGATCAAACACTCTGAAAACTCGGATACTTGCCTTCAGGAGGATCATAGAATAGTTGAGAAATTTCCAAAGAAAAGCTTTCAATTGTGTTTGTAGACTCTCCAAGGCTTTGACAGTCAGAAACAGGGATGTAATGCTTTATAGTCTTCATGCCAACTATGGTGTCCCAGATGAGACAGACGCATCGATGGTCCCCCAAATGAGTCCTACACCTACTTGAATCCTCCAAGGATATACTCCTTGCTCCCTATCTCTTTGTATCGTGTTGATTACATCCTCAGACAGAGTCTTGAAATCATGAACGACAAAAGGACTCCCCATCAAATCCAAGCGTTCTGGACGTCACCAAAGTCAGTAATCTCACAGACCTTGACTACGCAGAGGATCACCTAACACCGAATCTTATATGTGGTGCACTAGACTACTCTGTATGCCAATTGTGTTTTTTGTTTGTTTTGTTTTTACTTGCCTTTTTTTCCAATTGGGTGTGTGTGTTTTCCCCAGGAAGGCCTATCGCACAAAGATAAATATAATAAAAATAGCTGAGGGTAAAAGGCGCGATAACTACTACCGTTGAGAATTTCAACTTTATATTGGAAATACCAATGCCCAAATCGAGAAGATCGTGTTCTACCCCCCCGACCCTATCATGCAGGGTCAATTGAGGGCGCATAACTACTAACACTCCCTGTTAATTTTCACTTCACCATACGGCGGGCAATACCGTGGCAAATTTTTTTTTTTTTAAATTGTCCTTTTTTTGAACTTTGAACTTTTGCGGTCACACCTTAGCGGGCTTCATAAAGGGAGCCATCTTATTGATGGATTAATATTTACGCCATACAAGCCGGTATGTGTAAACTGTGCCCTCTCTACATGAAGGTCCCTGAGAACTAGTATCTTTTGTTGTATAAAATGCCATTGTCATAAGGGATCTAGGCCTAATTAAGCTTAGTTACGGCGTGAATTGCGTCACGATATTAGAAATAGAGAAAATGACAACAGTAATAATAGATAATAGATAATACTGTGTTAAATAAGATGGGCAACAGCCACAAAAATAAATTTTAAAAAATGCAAAAAATCGACTATGGCATAGTCTAGTGGTGCACAAGATCTTACTAACAGTACTTGAGAATGCTGCAGGCAAAGTCGGCTTACATCTAAATGCCAAAGACGGACTATAATGGCCGTCAATGAGGAAATGATCATCAACATATCTGCACTACAGATGGTTCCCAACTCAAAGAGGTCAAGTACCTAGGGTCCTTGTTTGCCGATAGTAAGAACGACTTCCTGTCAGCCAAAGGAAAAGCTATGGAATGCCGCATAACAACATATCCTGTGCTGAGCACATGACCAAACACAGCAGATTGTGTGGAGATATCCCTCCATTTCATCTTCTGGTTGCCCAACGCGTGCACGTTTGCTGGTCCTGTCAATCTGTGCTATTGATCAATAAGGCTCAGACTTCCTCTGTTTGGAAGTTACGGCCCAAACATGGTCCGTCGCTCCTTTACTATAATTTCTGATGTGATTGCTCCAGACATCCAGCAGGATCCTGCTGAACAATCCCAACTTAATGACAGACAGGGAACTTTTTGCGCTCCATGGTAAATACAACCCCCGGCTGCCGCTTTAGATGGATAAATATTTTTACTAAAAGAAAATAAACAACCTACGATCACGTCATTCAACAGACTTAATCCATACTAAGGGGGATGAGACTTAGATAACCCTTCTGATGATAAATTCAATTCAATCAATCAATCAAATTTATTTGATCTTCAGGTTCAGGGGGGTGGGTTCGAGTTTATTTTCCATCTCATTACAATGTACATTAAATATATTATTGTAACAAATATAAAATATAACATATTTAATAGAACAAAAATTGATTAGATATAAATAATATACAATATGCAAGAGATGTGGATTCACTTAAAACGCCAGGGCGTGTCTGAGTGACCCAGGCTTCAAATTACACATTACAACATAATATTAACTTAATTTTGATGAATTAAATACAATGGATAAATTACGAGCAAACGGGGAAAAAAAGGGTGCTGACCAAATTTACAATTATAGAATTAAACAATACAGAGAGAAAAAAAAAAAAAAAACAAAAAAAAACCGCGATTATCATCTTCAACATCACAGCAATTTATAACATAACGAGGTAAAACCACCTCATTTCGAGTTGTTTAAACAATATTTCATCACCTCTTTTGGGGAGTGAAATTTTCCTCGTTACATTTAGAGAGTAGCAAATAAAATAAACTTTGAATCTTGCTTCCTGTAGGACATTTTTAATTTGACGTCACGCAACGTCATCTATGGATTCCACATCTATTGATTCCACGGAAACGTCTATGGCACGCTCCACGTATCAAAATCATGGCGAGTTTTCCCGGGGCCGCATGTCGAGTTTTCATCACGGCGCTCTGTGTATCGAGTTTTTCCTCGCCATATGTCGAGTGTGCAGCATTATATGTCGAGTTTACAAGCGCTACTAATGTCCAGTTTTGCCCTTATACATCGCGTTTTGCTCCTCTATATGGTGAGTTGACATAAATCATGTCCAGTTTCAAATCTCGACAAACTGATTTTTTCTCAACATGAGGAAACTCTACATGATTTTTTGGTGTATGTTGGTAAAAAAAAAATCTGATTGATTTGCTCTGTTGAAAAAAAATCATGTCGATCTCTCATGTTGAGAAAAACCTCATGTCGGAGTTTGCTCATGTTGATAAAAAATCATGGTCCCAGTTTTTGCAACATTTTGAAAAACATCATGTCCATATCGTTTTAAAAACTCGCATGATTTATTCTGACATGATTTATTCCTGGACATAATGTATGAAACGCGGCACATAGAGTTCAAACGGATATGCGCGCTGTAAACTCGACATATAGCTAGGAAAACTCGATACACATTGCGTCGACATGCGCGGGAAATTTCGCCATGATTTGATACGTGGAGCTTGCCATAGACGTCAAAACCAATGCACCCATATTGATTCTACGCAACGTCCAATCATCTAGTTGATTCAACGCGGAAAGTATCATTGATTCCACGCGATATCAATCCGGTCCATTAATTCTAGGATTTTCAACACTTAACCTGTCAGTCAACGTGGCAACTGCTCTGTGAAGGCTATTCGTGGATTCTCATCTTGGGTACTTGGTAACTTTGGGTGTGGTTGATTCCCTTTACAGCCATCAACTGCTAAACTTGGATGTGCATAGGTGCGTCGACAGCAAGCCGACAATGAGAAAAAAATAGGTGCTCCAAAATCAAAGAATAAAATGTTTACAACAACGGGTGCACTATGGTACAAATAACGAGCAGTTTTATAGCAACCAAAATTCCATACATGGGTGTCATATCCCTGATGGCTGGAGCAGCATCGCTCTGAAACATTGCTACTGATGGAGTCACATGAAGAATGGCATGTGGTGGCAGACGATTCCAAATGGCAACACCTCTAGGGAAAAATGCATATTTGTATGCTTTTTACCGTTAGTAAAGTTTTGTTGTTTGTACTTCCAATGATATTTACTCGGCTGATATACTGATGCTCTCTGGAAAAAGTCTGGTGGTGATATATTAACTAAGTTGTAGTGGAGTCTGTAAAGCATGGTCCTTGTTGTTAGGCGGCGAATATGAAGTTTATCCCAATAAGACTCTGGTTATAAGGTGGGTGTTACAGGTTTGTTTTTCCGATATTCTGCGTAAGACGAACCGTGCCCGTATGCCGCACTTCTCTGTAATTCTGCTCATCCTGTTAATTTTGATTTGTATTTGGATTCCAATATTTCCACGGCATACTGTAATTGGGGGCGGACAAGTGTTGTGTATGCTTGAGCTTACTTCTTTGTGAACAGGGGACAGGGTTCTTCTGGCAGGAAAATCCGAGAGGAACGACTGGCCGTATGCGTGGATTTTAGTAGCACCTGGTCTTGCCACCTTAAATCATGGGATAGGTAACGCCTAGGTAGTCATGTTTTTTTGCACCCTGTTAATATTTCTTCCACCCAGGAGTGTATACTGGTGTAATTTTGGGCTACGTTTGCGTGGTGATTGCAGCACTGCACATTTTTTGACGTTAAAATAACATCAACCATGTGGACGACCATTCTGCCAGAGTATTCAGATCTTTTTATAATCCGTCGTGGTCGTGGTGGAGTTCTCAATCTCCCTCCTGTATAACAAGCTGTATCTCATCGAAGAATTTTAATGTTGATTGTATGTGGTCTTTTATATCATTTTTATGTAGAGTAAGAATATAACACAGGTCCAGACGGAGCCCTGAGGAACCCTGATGTCACCCTTACCCAAGATGAATGATTCATTGACTGATACGATTTGTTTGCGATTTGATAAGAAACTAACTGATCCACCCCAGTGTGTTACTTTCAATACCATAATAACTACGCTTGATATGGAGATGTTTGTGTGAGACTTTATCAAAAGCTTGCTAAATTCTAACATAAGCCACTCTGTCTGACCTTTGGTATTTAGTAGTGTTTCGGACAATCATTTTTGATATGAGTTTTTTTAACTGTGTATAACAAGACCTTAACCGTGCTGTTTTCATTTATTAGAAATATTTTGTGATCAAGGATGTTTTGCTTATATGACTCAGCACTTATGTTCTAATCTTGCAAAACATATGCAAGTTAGGATATTAGGCCTGTATTTGGAAGGGTCATCCTTTGATCCACTCTTATAGATTGCTGTAACTATGTGCTTTTTTCAACTGGGTTGGGTAATTGGGTTGAATTAATATGACTGTTTGTAACAAAAACTTAACACAGGTTGGCCAGTTTTCATTTGCAAACCACTTTAATAGCACGAGGGTGGCATTTCGTCCTGGCCGCTAGCCCTTAGATTGGATTTTAAGGTTGCATAGTTGTTTTGCAACACCTTCAACAAACCAATTTCCAAATAGGGAATGAGACATATGGAGAACTCACCCTGCTTTTTTTTATCTCCTTGTTTGAGTTCTTGGCAAAACACTCCTAAAGTGGGTGAATTAAATAGTGCTTCTGCTTTTGTCCAAGTCTGTGTTTCCAAATTTTGTTTGCTGTTTAATCAGGGTGGGATAACCGACATTTTCAGTGCGTTTAACGTTTCACATATGGACCAAAAGATTTGGGGCTTGATTTCAAAATCATTTTCGCGTATGGTGTTTCCCATCAGATTGGAAATACACGAAGAATTGCTTAAAAATTTTGATATATGGGCTAATAAGAGTCTAATACAAATGTGATACTATCTTCATTTTGAGAGAAATAGTTTCAAGAAGTACAATTTTGCTCCAAAATGTACAGATTACCACACACCTCTATGGAAATTTCGAAAAAAAAACCCAACCAACAAAAAAGACCTAAGGAGCCGCTCGGTTTTTTTTTTTTTCTCCTCCAATTTTTTTTTCCGATATATGTTTAGGTAAAAATTCCATACTTCAAAATACCGGAATAACAAATGGGGGTAACCATTTAAAGAAAGCGCACTTACGGGGGCACTTACACATAATAGGGTTCCCTTCCCTAAAATACGAAAACATTTTTAAAAATTAAACTGTTACTCACATTTGATCTGGTAAATGATGAATGTTAAACTGCAGGGCAACACGTCCCCCCTCGCGCTCTGCGTTAAAAGAGACACACCCTACTATTTGCTTGTATAAATGCGATCAGAATCTCTTCATGTAACCACACATTTTAAGTTTTCGTTGTTTTTATAATTTTAACTTTAATTTCATTGAGAACATGTTTCATATGATAAATGCAGTGTATGAGAATGCAATTACCTAGTAGTGCGTTCCATATATACAATGCATTTCATAGAGATGCAATACAAGTATTTTAGGTCTAACAACCTTATCATTAATACAAGTTTGATCATATGACATTCTTCAATGTTTTAAAAATGATATACAAAGATAGATGACACAGTAATGTTTTTTATAAAAATCCGCGATATAATAGGAATAATAGTATAATCAGCAGTGGCAGTGTGTAGTACCCAAAAGTGTATAAAGGAACATTGATGGAGTACTCATAAAGGAAAGTGAGGATCCTACACTCCAAATGTGTTATTATCTATCAGGATACTCATATAAAAATTAATTGAATATGACCTATAAAGGACAAAGATAGCATATAACAATACAGAACAAGGGCAGAAGAACAACAGATTATACTCAACCCGGCACGAAAAGACAAAGACAATTACAGGTCCATGGCCCGATCACTATAAGCCTCGTCCCCCAGAAGCCCCCAATTAACCGAAGTGTAACCATTTTGGTATCAGAGTTAAGCTAACTATTTTTCTTATTACCCTGTAAAATCTTAGGGCAAATAATTTTGGTTTTTGAAATTATGAGCGAAAAAGGTGCCCCCTTTTGGTCGAGACCAAATAAAATTTTACAAAGTGCTCTATGGGTGCTTACAAATCACGTTTTAGCTCTCACAGCAACATGATTGACATATCGGTCGCGAAAATTTAACAGATGGGGTTTTGGGGTTAAGGCCAATTTATCAAGATGGACACTTCCATATCCTTGAATCGGGGTCCATCCCCCTTTAACGTACACGTGGGATCCAAATAGATTGCATGTTGATATATACATCATCTATATAACCATCTTCTCTGCTATATACTCCGGCTCCTGGGGGAAGGGGGGCATGGGCACTTGAAGACCCCTTTTTACGCGTTTTCTTGTTTTATACGCATCATATCCACTTTTGAATACAAGTGCCTCCGGGATTCCGGTATATTAGGTTATTATTAGTTAGATCTCTCCACTCTCCAATCATTCCTACTTTTTTTAACAAAAGCAAAATCGACGTATAATGCACAAAATTCCTATAGGGCTGTCTACTCATCAGATCCCTTGTCGATGCTTAGCCTTTATCATTGACCCTTGTTTCACAGTATCACTCCGCGACACACACACTGCGGGTACTTTCTAATAATTCCGAATCTTACAAACGTCAGCCCGGACCAGTTTTGTGCACCAAGGGGTAGGTGGAAGAGTATAAAAATTTAATTGCTGACCAACACATGTTATGAATAGGTGGGGATCAGCGCCTGGGTGGATGTAGAAATCAGAAGTGGTGCACTTTTTTTTTTAAAAAAAAAAAAAGGTCAAAATTACCCACATGAAGGTAAAAATCATAGAAGGGTGATTCCAACTTCATATTACTGGTTAGATTTAATTTTCCCCACCATATAGCTGGAGATTGTCAATGAAGAATTTGAATGTTGAATCTGGGGTTATTTTTGACCCAGAACAGGCCAAAAGGGTCAAAATTTGACCACCAAATTAAGGTAAAATCAGAGAATGGTGATCCACTTCATATTAAATGTAATACGATGTAGTAGTTTTTAATTGTCCCCACTATATAGCTGTAGATTCAAGAAGAATTTTGAGATGTTGGAATCTGGGGTTATTTTTGACCCCAGCAAGGACCAAAGGGTCAAAATTTACCCATAATAAGGTAAAAATCATAGAATTGGTGAATTCCAACGCCCATATTAAATGTAGATTCCAGAAGAATTGAATGTTGGAATCTGATGGGTTATTTTTGACCCCAGAAAGGACAAAAGGGGTCAAAAGTGACCGGCCAATAGGTCAAATCATAGAATGGTGATTCCAACTTCATATTATATATATTCAAGAAGAATTTGAATGTTGAATCTGGGGTTATTTTTGACCCCAGAAAGGCCCCAAAAGGGGTCAAAATTGGACCCACTTAGGTAAAAATCATAGGACGGTGATGTATGTTATTCCACTTAAACTATATTTCATTTCCCCCCTTATAGCAGACGAATTTCCAGAAGACAATGGAATTTGGAATTAGGGTGAAGGGTGAAAAGGTCTTACATGACCCAATTAAGTAAAAATCATAGATTGGTGGTGTACTTATTCAACTTTATAATTAAATTCTTAACAGCTGTGAAATTGTAAGTAAATTTCATGCGGCTGGATGCCCGGGTTAAATGTTTAATTGACCAAATTAGTAACGCGTTGCGTATTTATGTTATTTTTAGGTTGAATCGCTCGCGTCATACTGCGTTTTGCGTACGTTCGGCGCGCGCCTTCCAACGTTGCGTATGAAGCGTTGCGTTTCAAACGGGGTTTGTTCGATTGTTGCACTGGTTGTTGCAGTCCCTTTTTTTGTTGTATTTAAGAAGAGCCATAAAGCATCGCGAAATGTGGGGTTAAAGGTCCATGGAACACGGCTGAGT
>JAMKCH010032166.1:0-17236 GCA_023653785.1 Ophioderma brevispina | reverse complement strand
TAGGACGAAAGAGGAGTCTAATTCACCTTGTACATTCATATGGCATGCCGAGTCCAAGGTTAAACCTAACAAATAGTCCAGTAATAATACCCAACCAAAATGAAATCTCTGGGCCTTAACAAGATTGTTCATCGATCAATCCATTGATCACAGAAATGGAGTATCTGTAACTCCGAATAAGAAGTCAAGGCATGTGACAGGCACTGGTACATATTTCAAAATTGTTTAGTTGGAGAAATAATTGACTTAATTTTAAATTAAATAGTGGACTTTGATGATGAAGCATAAAACTGTCTATGTTAGGCCCCACAAAATTGTTTGTTTGACGTAAACTGGACCGACCCTAAAAACACCTGCCGATTCATTTTATGCATATCAGCACAAAATAAAAACAATTAGGCCGACCGACCCCATGATTTTCATTCACAATTAAAAAAAAAAGCTTTTTTTACCAAACACAAAGATGAAATACATCAAACAAGACAACAAACATTAAAAACAAGTAAAAATGAAAAGATCTTTGCGGTCATGAAAAAAGCTTTACGGATACCATTTGAGAAACCTGGATAAAAAGTTGTTAAAATTAAGCAACACCTGGAATTACAACTATAGGGCCACAAAATGTTTATTTGCAGTAACAGAGAAAAAAATATGAGCGTCACGTGGTCCAATTTTTTTAGATCTTCACATTCAAAAATTCAAAACTTTTTAAAGGTAAGTCGGCTGAACGCAGGTTGTGGATCACCCAAAATGCCCCTTAAATATCCAGTGGGCAAGTCATTAGAGACCTGGCCTAGATCTGCAAATCTCATCTTGGCTTTAATTATAAGGCAATTTTGATGGTTAACCTACTACCGAGTTTGAAGGCTCTTCGATTTATGACTGTTGTGAAATTTAATCCTTGCCCCATGTACAGCCACATGGAATTGATATACTATGATGAGAGGAAAAACAGATGCATATCCTATGGTTGTATTATGCAATTATATCCAGCCAGACATGCCTGCTACATACAATAACTCTTAATTAAATGAAAACAAAAGGCAGTAAATGATAAGTTGCGACTGATTAATTGAGCCTTATCCTTCTTGATGAGTTTTGTTTTTAATTGTAACTACAGTTTATACACTTTGTATTAATTAACCTTGATAAGTATGTATCTGAATGAAAATAATTTTGCATCCACATCAATATTTTATCAATTATCCTGTGCTTTAATATTAGCGTTCCATGGAAACCAAGAGTGGAATGCGATTTCAGATATTGTAAAAACATGCAAAACATTTGCTACAGTTGTTGATTTCAGCGTTATATTTTTTTAAACCTTAAGTGTTTACCATGAAAACTGGAAACAGAAACAAGCAGCCATTTTGTAATCTTATAAAAAGTATGCAGTATAATGAACTATACTGTCATCACAAATCAGTTGAAGTTTGGCAGAGTTCAAGCTGCCAGGATAAACAAAATTGTTTTGCTCACCAAAGGGCCATGAAAAATGCATCCAAACGAACAAATATGGTAGAAGGCAAAAAAAAAAAAAAATGTGTATGTTTTATTAAATTAATGTAATTGCATTTTAATCGATGATAAAATTTTCATCAGATAAAAAAATGACTCTAAAGGTCACGGAATAAAAAAATACACAAATGAGATAGTAATCAGTAGCCGAAACATTTCAGTTTGATTCTAATCATAATTCTGGTATAATAAAAGCTTGAAGGCAATATGCTATAGGTATACAATAAACATTGACATATAAGACTGAGCTATGCCTAGCAAGATTGCCACAAATGCCAAGCAGGGTGGGTGAAGCAATCTAGACTTCGCTAGAGTCCGTGCTAGAAAAAATGATCTAGCCTACCGCAAAGTCCAGCTTATTAAACAGGACTGCATTGCGGAAGAGGATGAGTAAGGCATAGATTTCCCCGAGGGGAAACCGCAAGAAAATTGTCTTGGTGCTCAAAAGTTTGATCAACTTTGCTACTGTGAGTGATTCACCCAGCGAAAAGTTTCACAACACAGTCATGGCATTTTTTCGGAGACAATTTTGATACAAGTTTCCATCTGTGTTGAGGGAAGAGAAAATTTAATATTCTATTTCCGACCATCTTAGGGGCCATGGTGTGCCACATGATATGTCATGACACTCATGTCCAATTATTTTCAACTCCTTGGGCAGGGTCATATCCTCTGAAGCAGGTCACAGGTTATGTACCTTTCACCTCTGGGAATACAATATCACAGTCCATCAGAGGGCACAGTTCTAGTTATCGTTGGGTTATCATTACACTGAGATGTTATCTGATAGTAGATGTTGTTCAGTTGGTTCATGATTCAATGTAAATTGATCCTACGAGGAGGTTAAGAGGTATGTGGTATTGAAATGTTAGTTAATAAGGATACATTACAGTGCTTAGAGGACAATGTTCTGCATAAAGTAGATTGATATGGGTAACACACATAATTGACATATGAGACTCTGGAGAATGGTGTCAAATGTGGTTTGATTGGTCTATTCCACAAGAAAACTGAGAGCAAACTGGTGCCAGACTTCTTTTTCGGGGGGGGGGGGAGTTAATTTTTTTGGGGGGAAGTTATTTTTTTGGGGGGGGGGGAAAAGTGAAATTGGGGGGGCAAAAATCAACAATTTTTGAGATTTTAACCAACTTGGTCCAAAAGAAAATGATTTTTGCAAAATGTGTGTGGTTTTGGCCCAAAAAATCTGGCATTTTTCTTTGGCTGGGAAGGGGGGGGGGCAAACTGGGAGCAATATTTTTTGGGGGGAATTTCCCCCATCCCCTTAAACCTTATAAGGCTGTTGGCCTGTTGTAAATAAAGGTCGGAACCTATAGACAAATATATTTTTTTTGTAATCCTTATATGAGACAAATACATTGATGGTGAACATTTAAACAACAATTTGACTTGATTTAAAATTTACCCCTGTTATCCCTAATTTTACCCCCTTAGTTTACAATGTTCCCACATTTCCCAGAGAGACCCAAAAATTCTGATTCAACACACTTCAAACTATAGAAAAACATCTTAAACTTCTTCCCCAAACCTCCCGCATAGAATTCTTGTTTATTACCCTACGATAAACAGTTACACTTGTCAGTGACTGTCTGTACTCTGCAATCCAATTTCTTTATTCTATGTGTCCGTGTTCAATCAGCATACCTTATCATGGAAATGAATTACCACTACCATCCTGGAAAATTGGGTAAATCGGTAGCTGGGCCCGAAATTGGCATTGGAGGGAAATTCTGCCTTCAAGATAACGGAAATCGTAAGAAATAGAGGGGAATCATATCAACTTGGAGGGAAATTTTGAAATTTCCTGGGAAATCTACATTTTTTTACAGCCCATGTTTATTACCACACAGTTCCATTGGCCTTGTTGATTGGGTTGGGTCCCAGAGACTACAAATCAATGATTGGTTACCGATGCTAAACCGTTGAAATATTGTAAGCAGTGGTGTACCGAGGGGAATTGGGTGGGGGGGGGGTTTGGCAGTTGACCCCTCTGGCTTGAAAAAACCGGACAATATGGTGAAAAGTGGACGATATGAGCCAAATAATCATTTTCCATTCACCCCTCTTCTTTGTGAAATTTTGACCAATTTCAGCCTAAATTCAGTAATTGGCCTGTCTTCTCAAAATCTTATCAAGAGTTTTACAGCAGATTTAACCATTACCAGTTCACTAGTTCAGTAAACTGTCTGTACTCTGCACTCCAATTCTTATTCTATTGTCAGTGTCCAATTTAGCATACCCATCTGGACATAGTTACACATTGAATTACTACAACACGTTCCATGCCTTTGCTGAAGTCAGGTCACAGTAGGCATACACATCAAAGGATTGGTTACTGATGCTGAAAAACCAGATGGAGAAGATTGTCTGATTATGCAAACTCTATACCATCCTCTCTAAACCCAAACTGGGAGGCGGTTGAACTGTTTTAGTAATTCAAGTCAGCGCCTGTATCCTAGATTTTTGCATGCCACCTATGCTAATTAACACACCACACACTGTACTACACAAAAAAGACATCGCTGTCATGCGTTTGTGAATGGACAAAGTCTCACGAAGGCCCGACGGTCACATGAGGTCCACCCCACCCACCGCCCCCGCCCCTTCCCTCAAGTTACTCTCTAAATGTCAACGAGAAAATTTCCGCCCCCAAAGAGTGAAAATCTTTCTAAACCACACTCCAAAATGAGTGAAAAGAGCGAATGTCACTCCAAAAGGTAAAATCACTCCAAAAGAGTGGATTTCCACTCATTTTTGTGTTGTCATTCCTTTCCACATCCTCCACAAGTTTTTGTACTTATCTTTTCGTTCTAACTCCTAACGATGGAAATCCCACTCTTTTTTGGAGTGATTTTCACTCTTTCGAGTGGAATCACTCAGTCAAACACCATCATTTTCGGTTTACAAGAGATTCCCTCTTTTGGGGAGTGGAAATTTTCACTCGTTTACATTTAGAGAGTACATCATCATAGCCCTTACGGAAACTCATACAGCATGCCATATTCCTAGAGTTTACCCTTTTTGACCAGCAAATGTCCCAGTAGAGTCACCAAAGTCACATGAAGTCACCAACATTTTCACTCCACCCACCCCTCCTTTCCACCAAGTTACATCTCGTAGCCCTTCACTACTTATACGGATACATCTAATTAAGGGTGAACATCTGACCACAGACCACACACATACATACACACACAACACACCCAACCATAGTAATCGCCTAGTGCCTTCTATCGAACATTCTTGGCAAGGTGACATAAAAAGTATTGTCCAATTAGTTCGTTTTGTCCTTTAGCTTAGCTGTACATATCATTTTTGTGTTTTAAAGGTTTTTTCCAAGTATGAACCACAAATTAAACTTGTCGTCCAGTCATTTTTGGAGGGCAAGACTAGGACTATAGAAGTGTATACCATTCATTATTTCAAATCACAATAGAACTTTGAGGGCGCTTTTTCAAGAAACAACTAAGAGCAACCCTGATATACAACCCTACTCTTATTCATGCGTTATTTTTGTCCATTTAGCATACGCCATCGCAGGAATCTTGCCCCCTTTTCCCCTGTGGATTCAGTAATTTTCTGCACCCAAAAAACAACCCAAATTTAACCTTGAACAACATAGGCCGAGACTGATAACAAACTTTTAATTATGCTTGCCCCTGAAAATATACGCGCCCCCCTTTCCCAGTGCGGATCCAGGATTTGAGAAATGTCAAAAGTACCGGGGGGCTGAAAGGCTAGACTTGTCCAAAATGGGCTGATTTTTGCAAGATATTTTGCAGAATTACCATTAGGCACGCGCCCCCTTCCCCCCCTCCCTAGATCCGCGCCTGTTTCCCCCTGCCAAAAAAACTGTTTATGGCCACTTATCCACATCTTGTAAGACAAAATAAAACGATACGAACTGAAATGGCAGTCCTATTGGAAAGAATGTCAATATTTTTGAGAAAACGGTATTATAGTATTGGACTGTATTATAAGCGATGATAATTTTTCTGCATGTCACATTTTTAGGGTCATTCCTGGTCTTGCATAATGCACTTCTTAAGTTTAATTGCTTCTTGTAAGAAAATATCACAACAAAACACGGGCATCCCTATATGTCGACCCCTGCTCTAGAATGCCACGATATTTGGTATCCCTTCACACAATGTTATTCCTTTCCACATATATTACTCTCGCATGTATTGTGAAACACATAGCCCGCTATGTTAAACCGCTCTGCAAATTTAATGAAAGCATGCACGGCTTAGTAGATCCCGGGGATCAGGAGAAATCTAATCGGCTTGTTTTGTTTATATTTGGCCCCTAGATAGAAAAGTGAGACAAAAATAAGATCAAAAGGGTAAGTGCACTAAGGGGTATTACTTGTAAGGATCTAAGTAATATAATGAGGAATAGTTTAAATAGATTTAAGTATGCCTAAGGTAAAATTAAAATATTAGAAGAGAATACAATAGAAGATTCTAGTCTGGTGAAGCAAATCTTGAATACTAGCTCATGTCATACAGCATCATCAGCAAAATGGTAGCTTCACATATTTTTACTATAGTTAATATGATTTTATTTTTGAGGTTGTATAATTACAAATTGTTAAGTGAATGCAATAAAGTCATAAGTGAAATAGCTGCCATGTGATACATTTGTGTGCTGCCATGTATTAGGATGGCTTAATTTATATTTTCTCGAGTCAGTGGAGCCACTGACTAAAGACTTGGCATATTAGTATGTTTGATGGGAATTTCTGGCAGCAAGTGCACTCACATGACGATTTGTGATGTTCTATGGGTGATAAGGCCTACTCTCGTCAAAATTACTTCACTATAGGCCTAATTCTCGCAATTGGTATTACAGTGCGCCACCAACGGTTGTTCTTGCCAATCCCAATTTGGCTCGCAAGGGCCAACATCCCCGTCCCAATAACCATTGGATCAACATGCAAGTTGTGAGATATTATGTTGGAAACAGCTCAATCATGGCTCTATGAAGGAGTCCATGTTATCGATAGAAATGAAAAGGGTGTAGTTATTATAAATTGTTGTTGTGCATTTGCATGCCAAACAGCATATATATAAATTAAAAAAATCAAATGAACAGTTATGTGTTCCTGTGTGATATTTGTATTCCCAGGCCCTGCACATCAAATTTTTCCCATGATGCATCAGGAAAACCAGAATTTTTGGCACACCAAATTGTGAATAGTGAGAAATTATTAATTTGTAAAGCAGATAGGGGTGAGAATAATGTGCAGAAAATTATACTGATAGTGACTTTCAATCATACCTGTTACACAAAAGTATCTGTACATGAAAATAATGGCTTGCAGTAGGTACACCAGAATTAAGATCACAATTTCACACAATTTACAAACTCCTAAATTCTCACAATTTTCACTGATTCAAAATCTGCACACACTCTCTTCAAACATGAAAACAATATCATATTTACCTCAGAAGACAGATTCCTATACTTGAAAATACTCAGCCAGCACAAATCTGGTGAAATGCACTGTACCTCTGTTGTTTTTGCTGTGTTAAATTGATCGTGCACTCCAAATGTACTCCGCCTCGAGCGGCTAAACAAGTTTCGTAAAAATAACACAAACTTTTGACCTTGAAGCTGAAGGCCAAGAATTGTGTGCAAATTTAGAAACGGTTGGTGGAATGCTTTCATTTGCAGACTGGGATAAAGGCTTGGAATAATCTAGGTCTGTAAATTTTGTCTTTTTGATTCAATAATAAATTGAAATTTTGATGAATTATTATGTCTATATGTGGTGAATGTGTTTTAATTCCCACAAAGGGTGACCAATGAAATATTGAATTACTTTAAATTACTTTAATTACTTTAAAAAATCTGAAATATGAAACTTTGGAAAATCCATATACTTTCTTGCCACAATATGGAAAGAGTTCTACATCCCCTTTAAAATTCTACAGGAAATATTTTTTTTTAGTTATAGCTTAGCACTTACAAAACCCCTAAGGCCAAAAATACTCTTGTCAGACATCATGTTTGTCCTAGTTTGTCCTGTCCTGTATATTTCGTCTCGTCTCCCCCTCCCCCTTGGTCTTTCGTATTTAAGCATATCTCTAGTAACTTTTTTCATTTTTTACCCTTTTTGTAGAGGGCATTGTGACCTCAGGTCTCGCGTTTAGCAGTGTCCTCGTCCCTTCACCATGTGTGCATTCCGAAATACTGCTTTGTAGTGTTTATCTGTAACATTATCACTTATATATGTCACTACTTTTGACAAATATGTTTTCATTTAACCATAGTTCCTAAGTATTACTTTATTATTTGTATTCAACCAATTAGTTCATCTTCATACATAATCTATGATTATCTATGCATTAAATTTTATCATCTGTTAATTTTGGATACATGTTTTGTGAAGTGACAAAATATATCAGAAAATCTAAATGAATAAGGCGGTTCTCGAACCACAAAGGTCCCCCGCCCAGTGCAGTAGCTAAAGAACAAGAAGCAACAATTTTAAGATCTCAGGGAAGATTGTGATGGCCCACCAAGTTTCATCCTCCTACCACATGTTTTTTTTTTTTTTTTTTTTCATGTTTGTCCTAGTTTGTCCTGTCCTGTATATTTCGTCTCGTCTCCCCCTCCCCCTTGGTCTTTCGTATTTAAGCATATCTCTAGTAACTTTTTTCATTTTTTACCCTTTTTGTAGAGGGCATTGTGACCTCAGGTCTCGCGTTTAGCAGTGTCCTCGTCCCTTCACCATGTGTGCATTCCGAAATACTGCTTTGTAGTGTTTATCTGTAACATTATCACTTATATATGTCACTACTTTTGACAAATATGTTTTCATTTAACCATAGTTCCTAAGTATTACTTTATTATTTGTATTCAACCAATTAGTTCATCTTCATACATAATCTATGATTATCTATGCATTAAATTTTATCATCTGTTAATTTTGGATACATGTTTTGTGAAGTGACAAAATATATCAGAAAATCTAAATGAATAAGGCGGTTCTCGAACCACAAAGGTCCCCCGCCCAGTGCAGTAGCTAAAGAACAAGAAGCAACAATTTTAAGATCTCAGGGAAGATTGTGATGGCCCACCAAGTTTCATCCTCCTACCACATGTTTTTTTTTTTTTTTTTTTTCATGTTTGTCCTAGTTTGTCCTGTCCTGTATATTTCGTCTCGTCTCCCCCTCCCCCTTGGTCTTTCGTATTTAAGCATATCTCTAGTAACTTTTTCATTTTTTACCCTTTTTGTAGAGGGCATTGTGACCTCAGGTCTCGCGTTTAGCAGTGTCCTCGTCCCTTCACCATGTGTGCATTCCGAAATACTGCTTTGTAGTGTTTATCTGTAACATTATCACTTATATATGTCACTACTTTTGACAAATATGTTTTCATTGAACCATAGTTCCTAAGTATTACTTTATTATTTGTATTCAACCAATTAGTTCATCTTCATACATAATCTATGATTATCTATGCATTAAATTTTATCATCTGTTAATTTTGTATACATGTTTTGTGAAGTGACAAAATATATCTGAAAATCTAAATGAAAAAGAATTTGTTATATGTAGAACTTCAAAGGTGGTTACATATGAACTCGGCTCTTTAGCTAATCCATGTGAGCCACTGTTAGTAGTTACGGAATTGATATAGAGACAAAAATAAGGTGGGGTTGAGAGATACGTCACTCTTAAAATAAAAGTCTAAGAATGAGGCTCCCCTAAAAACCTGCAGAGAAAATAAATAAAATGAATAGAAGTATTGACATCTGATTCCCTCCCACCAGAGAGCAACTACTATGTACAATTTTCAGGGTTCTTAACACCCCCAATAACTTACCCAAAGATTGGCTAAAATTAATGCTAACTCATTCAACTTATATCAATAACATTATAATTAAGGTATCACTGAAAAAGATTAAGGAAATTATTTAAGAGCAATTTTAAATGGTTAATAAAAGAATATATCATGTAATTAGCCAATTAGATACACTATAAGAATATGGGGGGGTTGGCATGGGGTGGTAAGAAAGTCCTGGACTCCATATCTGTTTACTATAGTCCACGTCTCTTCCTCTGTGCAGTGATATAACATTTACGCCCGCGTCAAGAAATGCCGTCTTTGTGCGCGCACATAAAATGGCCGTCGCTTCAAGTTAGTGCGAGCCATTTACTCTTGTGACCAACAAATCTCGCGCTGACGTCACTGCATAGAGATAAAGACATGGACTATTACTTTCCAGGAGAGTTAACTTGTTAGTTGTTTCTCCCCCACCCCTACCCTCCTTTGCAGCTTCTGCCACTACTGTAAATTCATTACAACTATGCAAAAATATAGATTTTGAAAAATCTTGAGGGTGCACTATTTTTCAAATGTGCCAGTGTCTCTTTAAATGATAAAGCTGTTTAAGAATGAGAATGAAGGTATGATTTTGGGAACCGATACTCTCTTTACGATGAATTGAACCCGGCGACACCATTATTTTTGCGTGGAAGAACTCGGCCTACGGCCTCATTCTTCCACTTAAAGGTCCATGGCCCAATCGCTAATAGCCTCGTCCCCAGAACCCCAAATTTTACCAGAAGTGGCCAAAATTTTGGTACCAGAAGAAAGCTACTATTTTTCTCATTTACCCTGTGAAATCTTAGGGCTAAAAGATGTTTGATTGGGGAAAAAAAGTGATTTTGGGCCTGATATTTCAATCAAAACTGATTGAAATATCGGCACGATACTTTATAGATGGAGTTTTGGGGTGAAGGCCTATCTATCAAGATGAAATTTTCATATGCTTAAATCTGGCCATCCTCCTTTAAATGATGGTATCGCCTTGGGTTCAATTCGTTGTGAAGAGAGTACCGGTTCCCAAAATCATACCTTTATTCTCTAAATGGAAATTAGGTCCCATACAGACACACCTACATAATATTATCAGAAAATTCATCCACCAAAGATCTCATTGGTTTTGTAGACCTTGCTTCCACAGACCTCCCTTAAAGTTGTGGGGCACCCAATTATAACATAATTTACAATGAAAAAAACCAACAGAAATACATCATTATTCAGCGTGTTTATAGTGACGAAAATTATCCGTATTTTAGCGTATAAATATAAATTTACCGTATTCGGCCAGCACTATAAACAGACAATATACGGTATTAGTCGAAAGCGTATAAGCATTATGCGGATAAAAAATATCCATCGAAATCGATGGATATTGGAGTATATATTCGGTTTATCGAGGCACTATAAACACACCGGCTTATTTAAACCGTATACACCGGAAGTTGTTAGGGGAAAATCGCTTACTGCAGCAGCTTAACAACTCGCTCATTGCTAAGATAAAGGTAGTAATTAAAAAAAAGAAGTAGGCCTACATGGCCGCAGATGATTAGGACAAATACTAGCGGCAAGGGGAGGACATACTGAAAATTTGCAAATTATATTATCACTTAAATGTATGAGGGGGTGGTCCACATGGACTCAACATTTTTTGTTTTTCGTACACCATGTTTTTAAATTATTTTTGCCCAAAATTTAATGCAATTGCCCTAATTATCCAGTTGCGCATATTTTGGTGAAAAAAATTAAAATCGGCCATGACGTTTTTTGGTGGTGCTATTCAAAACTATTTTGCCCCTTAAATCGTCCTGGAGTAACGTTTTAATTTTTGTACTTCAGCAATTTAAATATTATGGGAAAGTGGTTTTCCATTTTTCGGCGAGAGAATTTTGTGTGAAACACAAAAATCGGTTTTTGGACCGCCATTTTGAATTGGTACAACCGATTTTCATTTTCCCCTCTCATGTGATAGTGTTGATGTGCCCCATCAATGACCAGAGTTTTGGTAAAAAATTCCGATGGCAAAGTGACCGGAGTGCTCAAGAGCTTGTAGCATCAGCTCATGTTCTTGACATTTATTTTTTCTATAAATATATATGTACATAATATAATTAACTAATTTCTTTATGAGAGCGAATGGAGTATGTCATTAATTACAATTAAACATGGTCAAGAACAATGAAAGTTGATAACTATCAAATGGGTATTTATGTGATCACAATACTTTGCGCGGTGACCCAGGTCATGCAGGATATACCGTATTTGTGCTCATATATGGTATCTCGCTTACTATAAACAGCTGAATTTACGGATAATACTCATTCCAACCAATTAGCTCCTAATCACATATGCGGATACAGGTAAAGTATATATATACCGAATATCCACTATAAACACGCTGTTAGAAATGACATGCATATGCACCGTTTCTGTTTGTATATCATGTCCAGCGTAAAATTAATCATGTATGTTCCATCAATGATACCAGCTCATCCATAAACATTTGTATATCTTTCAATGAACTTTTGTTACCTTTAACATTTTAGATCCATAGTATTTAGTTGTCATATTTTCGTATCACTGAAATACCAAAAACTTTTTTTTTGCTCAAGAAGTTACTTTTGTGTAAATTCCAAGAGTATTTTCAACCTGTGCTAATTAGCTCAATCCTTATGTGATATTAGGCCAAACAAAAAATTGTTTGATTGTCCATAGATGACTCTTTAGAGTAGGGTCAGTCATTTTTTTTTTTAATGTCAATAGCAAACTGTATTGAAACATGTTTGTTTGTATTAATAAGTTAATCAAACACTAAAAATCAAGTTGATTCTTACTCAAAAATGCATCTTTGTACAATATGAAACCCAACTAACATGCTAAGAAAACTGTTTAAACATCATCTTTTTTACATTTCAGAAAATTAAAATTGGAAAAAAAAAACTTTTTAGGAATTTAAAAAAAAAAATAGGGTCGGTATTCTTTTGCACAGTAAAAGGGGGAAAAAAACTTTTTCCTGATTTCCAAAATTAGGGTCGGTCGGATGAGGACAATCCAACAATTTTTTTTTGCCTAATATATATACTATTTATTTTGCACAAAATTAACCCCACAATTCTAACTTAAAATTAAAAAATTAAAATTCACAAATAAAAAAATAGATCAAGACATCATAACAAAGGTTATGCTTGTTTTGTGAAAATGTCCTGCCTTAAAATTATCTTGTTTCAGAATTATAGTGTTTTATTTTAACATGGCTATAATTTCTGTACTTTTGGGCAATTAACTACAGTGAGGAGTGTGAATTTTAAAAGTTATAAAAATATTGTTGGCCATAGTGTAGCATGTGTGACATCAGGTTTAAACTGTGAATCAAAGCACTCTAAAAGTTCATGTTTCAGAGCTGTTTGAATTGTGAAAATTTAATACCACAAAATATTTTGCTTTACAGTAAATGAATCAATCAACACATTTTTTAACCCTATGAGTACTGCCTTCTGATTGGTCACAATGGAACTTATGTGATTTTTTTAGCCAATCGGAAACATGGTATGAATGGTGATGGGCTGAAAAGGGCTGGAGCTGAAATATTTGTAAGCTGCATTTCAACTGGTTATAGAAATGAATATATTCTCACGTTTACACTGGAGAAAGGTCGAATTGAATTCGATATTATTTTTGAGATTACGACTGAATTAAGCATAATTTAATTCGAGTAGTAGGTGTTTATACTGAAAGCGGATTTCCGAATTCAATTTTCAGAATAATACTCCGTTGGAAACTCTCATTTATTCGAGAAGTTTTTGACTTTCGGGTTCAATAAGAGTTCACAACACGATCTTCAACATGGCGGGCCGCGGACGCTAAATTTTTGTTGCTCTCGGCGGCCCTGATTGACTTTTCTCGTGAATTAATAATATCAAAACGTGGGTCAAGACTAACGGCAAAATAGAGAGAAATGAAAGACAAACATGCCGAAGTCCATATTCTTTGATGACCGAGCAACCCCTCAGTTGTTTATAAGCACACTTGGTGATAAGCCGAAATGCGCAGAGGCGGGTCACTTGTTACGACCATTAGACATGAAATCGATTACGTGTTTTCGTTTTATTACTGCAAAAAATTCGCAGTCAATACGACTTATTCGAATCGCTCAAAAGTAAGTTGCTAAAAAGCAACTTACACTTTGACTTTTTGAAGTCGCATCGATGAACGACTGCGTTTTTTACACTTCAGGAAAAATGAAATCGATGATACTCAATCGAATTCACTTCGACTTTGGCCCGTGTAACGGGCTTATTATAATAAGCCACTCCAATAATGCTGCTGAAATACTGAAGTGCGGGGGGGGGGGGGGTAAACGAAGAAATTGTATCAAATAAGCCTAGTTTGAAGATATTTGATGTAGGGATTCAAACGGTCGAGTTGTTTATCACAAATCAAAATGATCATCCAGTTCGTCTGCGTATTTTTATCAAGCTGCTCCAGCGGGATAAAACTATGTGGACGCATCGGATGCAGAGTAAATTTGTTGATTTGTGATGAACCACATTGTAACATGTTTGAATCCCCCTTTAAACAACGAACAATCCTTGTGAAAACTTATGAACATTGTGTTTAGAAGAACATCATTGTCCTCACTAGAATACTACAATGTTCCCCAGTTCGACAGAAATCCTTCCTCGTAAATATATTTTAGCAAAATCTACGCAATTTTTGTTCTTTGGCATTTTTGGACCTGGTTGTTCCCTTTAGCGTGGGGTTTGTGTTTGTTACTCAGCAGTTCTAAACGTGAAGAACAGTGCGTCGACTTAAGCGCACCGCGTAAACGCACTTCCGTGAATACTGCGCCGGGTGTAACGTCTAATTTGCATTCAACTGGGGTTAATAACGAATTCAACAAGTCCGCTCTTGTCCAGGTCATACAGTGAGTTATTGAA
Organism: Ophioderma brevispina; assembly: GCA_023653785.1. Taxonomy (NCBI): domain Eukaryota; kingdom Metazoa; phylum Echinodermata; class Ophiuroidea; order Amphilepidida; family Ophiodermatidae; genus Ophioderma; species Ophioderma brevispina. The sequence continues at coordinate 2,927 of JAMKCH010032166.1, read as the reverse complement.
AGGAAATTCATAATTAATAAATTTTTACTTCTAACAAATACGAGGGCATCAATGATGCATAAGACCCACGGTAATGGTGGAACTGGAATGATTCTTGGAGACTCAATGCATGAGACACCTAAGACAAGTTATGGTTAGCAGACAGTTTTTGAACACATAAGATTCAAGCGGGAAATTAAAATATGCTTTGGCCCACAAATAGAAATGTAGTGTAGTACAAAGTATTTGAGGTCAACATTGCAACCTGGGGTGCTCTTTCAAATGGTCATAATTTTTTGAAACGTACAAACACCTCTTTAATCTTAACCATTTCAGAAAATCATATAATGCACTTTAATGGGAATAATGGCCCCTTTCCTTTAACTGGTAAATTGAGGAATGGCGGGTTATTTGGTAATGGAGGGAATAGCCTTTAATAAGTGAGTAAATTGAGGAGGAATGTCCCTTTCTTTGGTAAATGAATAGGAATGGCACTGTAATTTAAATAAATTGCATTGCCCTTTCCAAGGTACATGATGGAATGGCCCCTTTGCAAAATGGAGGAATAGCCCTTAACTGGTGTAACTGAGAGATGGCCTGAATGGCCCTTTAATTGGTAAAATGGAGGAATTAATTGGTAAATTGATTAATGGAAGTTGCCGTTTTAAAAAGGTAAATAATGGAGGAATGGCCTTTTAATAGATACAAGGCGGTTCACCCGGCTTTCGCGGCCACCAAGAACTCTAAAACCAACCCTCATCAATGACTACCGATCCATATCTCAACAACAGAGAACTCTAAAAACAAATATCATTGGTGGAAACTACATCCATAACTCACCAAAACCCAAAAAAACCTCTAAACATAACTCATCAATGCATGACCACAACTCACAAAAAAAACCTAAACATTCTAAACAGTTGTATGAACTCCATCCATAACTCACCCAAATGACTTTAACAACATTAACTCATAAATGAAACTCCATTCATAACTGCACTAACAAATAAAATCATTGATGGGCCGCTCCATTTTAACTCACCAAAACATCAAAAAAACTCATAAAACCTACATCATCGGATGAACTCCTTAAATCACCAAACATAAATCATTCCTAACTCACCAAAATGAACTCTAAGAACATTAATCATCAATGAACTACATTCATATCCTCACGACAAAATAGCTTAAACTCATTGACGTCTCCATTATAACTAACCAAAACATAAAAAATCTCTAAAACATCAACTCATCGAGACTCCAAAACTCACCAAAACTAAACTCTAAAAACTTGAAACATAACTCGTTGATAACTCATCCTAACTCATCAAAATAACTCTAAGAACATAAATCATCAATGAACTCATCCTTAACTCGCCAAAACAGCAAAAAACAACCTCTAAACGCAACTCATCAATGAAACTCCATAACATTTTTTGAAAATTGCATTAATGCCCCTTTATTCAATTGAAGGGTTTTTCCTCAAATGATGCAAAAGAACATATTCCCATAAAAAAAACTTTCAAAACAATTTTTTTCCAACAAATATTACTTCACCACACAATAACTCTAAAAACAACCTCCGTGATTTGAACTTCATCAATATTTCACCAAACATAACAAAAAACTCTTAAAACCCATAACTCATCGAAACTCATAATTAACCTGCAGATTGCCCCTTTAATTGAGCTTAACCCTGAGGGCGCTCTTACTCAAATGATGCGAAAATCATACCATTAAAAAATCATTTTTTTTTTTCAGAAAATAGTGGCAAATCCCACAATACTTTGACCTATGGGCTATATTTGGGAATGAAAGGTCTTGGAATTACCTTTAATGCCCTATTAATTTTTTTCCAATTTCTAAACTAACCCTTGAAGGATGCCCTTCCTAAAATGATGGGAAAAAATACATCACAGACTACACTGGGGGTAAATACTTCCGCACCGCCTGCACACACACCGTACACGTTGTACATATAAAGTGGGTTCTTGGTCTGTTGAGCATCATGTTTAATACTGTTAATAATTGTCCTAATGTTAATTTTACTATTGCATTTGTTTACAACACACAATACATGTAGACACACACCTACAAACATGGACCAGCCAGAGAGACGGGCACGCAGAATACAGACTAAACACAAACACCGACACACACACCGCACACACGCACGCACACACACACACACGCACACACAATTACACACATATACACACACAAACAGGAAGGTTAGTGATCAGAAAATTCCAGACAGTTATTTTTTTTAATGAGAAAAAGAAATTATTTTTACTGGGCGGTAGAGGATATATCTGACTGACCAGAATAATTAATCGAGCAGTCACTTAGTGTCAAATTCGATTGGGTGCAGGCACCGGGCTTATCATGGAAAAAAACACATAATTTACATGTTCTGAGGAATATTAAACCATTTTCAAAATACTATCATGACCAGAAAGGTGTTGAGCATGGAAATACCAACAGAGAATGCGAATAGGTCCTTGCAAGGTAAGTGACCCTAAATAGTGTAAACAAACAACAACTGCACTGCACATTGATTGACACAAACTAAGGACAAGTGATAAGGGTAAGGCTTGCCAGAGGCTTCTGATTGACTTTTGGCTATTCCCAACTGCTTCCATGGCCTTTACAAGCACACATCCAAAAGGAGCTATATGACACATCACGAACCAATTTCAAGCTAATTTGTTTGTTAGACCCTAAAATTGGCTTTCACAACCTTATTGTCAACAAACGAAAACGCTGCATTATTTTCCACGTTCATCCAAACCACACATGCAAATTTCAAGACACATACATGTAAGATAAACACACAGTTAACAAAACCATTGGCCTTCAAAAAAACCCCAGTACTATAGACCCCCGAATATTCGTGGGTCTAAAAATGTATTTCCATTCAGCCCAATTACATCCCAGCCACAGATTTT
>JAMKCH010032165.1:0-16441 GCA_023653785.1 Ophioderma brevispina | reverse complement strand
GTTTGACTGCACAAGTGAGCTCATCATATTTAAGATGTTATGTTGAAACAGTTTATTCCTGTTCCATTTGAGTTTTCAATGAGTCCTCATCGTGGGTTTTTAGAGACGTTCTGTCTCATCGCCGTCCTTTTTAGCCGTTGCTTTTTCCTACCTAGCGGTGCTGATTTTGCTGATGAGCAAGCCGCGGTGCGGCGTTCAGATGTACTGGTAGAGTTTGCCCGCATTCGGCAATCGTTTCGCCAGTGGCGAGTTTCACTCACGGCCTCACTGGGATCCATTTGTTGTTTTGATTACTGTCCGTCTTTGGCGGCAGATTTTTCACAACCCCTGTTTCGGTGTACTTTCTGGTTTGCGTGGGGCACTTGTATTATCAGGCTCCGCGCTATCGTGATCTGCCATAATGGCGAAATTGGCGTGAATTGTTGGCAAAAATTTGCTGAAACAGTGTTACTGTAAGACATACACGCAACGTTATGACTACAACATGCGAGCGGTATCTCAATAATCTCTCGCGAGTTTTCGAAATAAAATTTGAATATCAACTTTAAAAAGATCAGAGCTTTGACATTTTAGCTCAGGATGACCTGGGCACCTATGTTTTAATTGTTAGAACAAGCAAAACCATTGGTACACATTTAAGAAAGGTCTTTATTATTTTTTAAACTGATGTTTTACAAATTTTTACAAATGCTTTAAAGACACTATCAGTGATTGATAAAAAAACCAAAAGAGTCAAAATATTTCAAATTTGCAGGAATACTTATTAAAGTGAAGGAAAAGTCTGTAGAATCCTCATAAGTTACTCATTTTTTCAACTGAATATTTTACAGAAACAGAAGAAAAAAGGGCGTAGTACGGTTATGACTCTCCATTCAGTTACGTGTTTTGTAGTTAAAATTGTCCGTACTGACACTAATGACTAAACACATCCAATGTTGTCCTTATTACGTTGCTTTCTGCCTTACCATTTTGGCGGGTATGTTATGGTACCTGTACTTGTTCCAGAATGAAAATCTTTTGATGATTGTTTCAATTCTGTGATTTAGCAAATCACTGATAGTTCGCTTTAACCATGTAGGTTAACGAAATCACACTGAAGTGAATACACCCAAATTGCCCTCATTGTAATAACAAGATTTCTTATACTCTGTCCCACATGCTCCCCTAATGTAGCCAATTAAGACAGCATCAAGTTCAGTCCCAAACTGGATTTTTGTATTTTATATACTTTCTTTTCAACCGATGGGTGTTCTAACTTGATTAAGTGCAAATTTGGACTTTTTTTCCTCATAGAAAATTTCTTCTTGTGTTTATTCTTCACACAATGTTTACTTCTGTGGTATATTTTTGCCCACTTAACTTCCCTTCTCCCTACACTTTGTCAACTATTTTGTATGATTTTTTCTTAACGATTTGCTTTTGTTGCAATTATTTGAGCCCTGCCAATTTTTCTTTAATTTTCGTGGACTACAATATGGCAGGCAATTCAAAAAGTTTTGCTGACCCTTCAGAATCCCCACGGAAAGTTCTCCAAACAACTATCAATATAAAATATGTGATTTTCACAGCATGAAATCTTCACTAATTGGTGATTAAATATCCCAATTACTGAAAACAAAAATGTATTTGGACATTCCTTCTTTATAATTCTATGCAGCAGTAATTTTGTAGGAGAAATAAAACATGTAGAAACAATTGTGCACACATGTTAGAAATGTGAAAATATCTTTCCTATATATTTTTCCATGAACGTACAGTTTGCGTTCTGTTATCCAGGAAGTGACAATATGCAGGTACTATTTCAATCAATCAATTTAGACAAAACAAAGTCATTCATAACTTACTAGGGAGTCTATTGCTTCAAACCAATACCTGTTGCATTGTGATTGACATAAAAGGCAAGCTGGGTTTCCTAGCTTTGTTCTAATGCACCAAACATTCTAGGGGTTACACCTGTTGTTTTGGGTGAGGGTTTGTAGCAGAGACCCTAGCCTGCAGGAAGGGAAATTAAGGCCAACATCCCCCATTAGCAGCAGACTGTAGTAGGTACCATACCTATTTTTACTACTGAAAGGCAAATATTGTAAAATGCATGTACAATTTTTATTTTAGTTGCAGGTATAATTCCTGTTGCATGTTGCCAAGTGCCAAAACAGCGCACCTCTGTTTGCATTAAGGTGCGGTGCACACAGATGCACCCAAGTGTAATGTAACAGCAATTATATTTTTAAGTATAAGAATTTTATATAGCTGAGTGATTGATACAGTCGGTCCAAGGTCACTGAATCAGTTGTTCGAATTATTTTCTTTTAATTCTGAAAATAGTCTTTTTGACTTTACTATGCAACAAACCCCTGCACATTTGAGGACAATTTTTAACAGACAATTTAAGACTGCAGTTTCTTATGGTGTTCAGAATTCCAATTAATCTCTTTTGGGAAAAATTCTTTAAATAGTTGAATCAAATATGGGGAAAACGTTCAACATGTCAACCCATTCAAAATGTATTTACGTTTCTTACCTTACCATACCTGCTGCAAATATACAATAACCCCACCAATGCCAATCTCAAATTTAAGTTCGGCAAACTGAAAAAGGGGTCATCTTTGATTAAAAAGTGAGGGAATATATTACTGTGTACATATACTCACCAAGATATTTGTTTGTTTTTTTGCAAAAATGGACATGAATTCATTAACTTTGTTTTTAAAATGCAAAAACTAGTGTCAAAATGGGCACATGCTGTTGGAACCTACGGGCTTCTGGGCAACACAACACTACGGTTTTGTGAATATGGATAGTTATGCGTAAAAATATAGATAGACTTAAGACAAATTGGTGTGGATGGTACACGATATTGGATTGTTAAATGATTAATACAGAATGGAATCTGTAGGACAAAATGATCAATACTTGGAATATCAGAAAATAAAGAAATTTTAAACTGGCAAGAAATTAGCCTTCGGAAGTACCCCATGCCTCAGATGCCGCAATGAGTTTGACCTGTCGAGTTGAATAAAGTGGTGGGCGCTGTTCCTGTGCCTGTATCTCAAAATCTATCATGTAATCAGTAACAAATGACCAAGATTTTGAAAATTGTCATATTGATTAATTTGATTATAGAATCTTTTCCAAACCGGTCCAAAGGACCGCAAAATATCTTGAGGTTTTGGTATTTTACTGGAACTACCTTCCATTCCCCAAAACGTGGAATTGGAATGATTTAATGTTGTGCACCCTGATCATTCTTAAAGGACACTATCAATGATTTATCAGAAAAAGTTCAAAAAATCTTTGAAATGCAGGACTAGCTTAAAGTGAAGGGATAAGTCTGTGAAAATCGCAAAGTTACTTTTCCAACTCTTCTTTTTTTGAAGAATGACAAAAAGGAAGAAACGGCCCCCCCCCACGTTCCAAGGATACATCTCCATTCATTACGTGTTGTAGTAAGTGTCCGTAAGGACAGTAATGACTAAAATTTCCGATTCGGTCCTTATTAGATTGATAACTGATTTATTTTCATTTGCAGGGTGTTAGGATACCTGTACTGTACCATACATGCAAAAATCATATTTTTTCGATTTTTTTCTGATTATAGCAATCACTGCTAGTAACCTTTAACATCACTATAACCACAAAAAAAAAAAAAAAAAAAAAAACCCAAAAAAACAAAAAAACTACTGCTCATAACTAGTAACCAGGTGACTGAGGGCTTGAAGAACAGGCGGTTCTGAACCACAAGTATCGCCTGCTCGCGCTTAATTGTAAGACAAAAAAGCAGCACACAAGAGTGCAAACTGTGCGAGTCCAGGGTTGTCCCAAAAAGTTGTGCAACCAGATAACTCCAATTGTTGCTGGATGTTGGATAGGTTTACTTCCCATATTCATGTGACACCAACCATAGGGGGTCACAACAGTTCCATTGTGGAGATAGTCATCTTGCAAGTGGAACACCCCCCCCCCACGAGCAAAGTCAGAGATGTTTAGGAGTAGTTAAGCACCCCTGAGGTTTGCCATTTAGATATTCGGTACTTCCTGCTCTTTCCTTTGACACCACCCCAGGGGTCAACAACATTTTCCATTGTGGAGATATGCATCATGAGAAGTCCTCAACAAGAGCATACCTCAGATGTTTAGGAGATAGCACCCCAGGGTTGGCATTTTGATAGTATTCTATACCCTCTCACCTTCATTTGACACACCCTAGGGGTCACAACATTATCCATTGTGGAGATATTAATCTTGAAAGTCCCCCAACCATGAGCACAAGTAAGAGATGTGTTTAGGAGTAGCACCCCCGGGTTTGCATTTATAGTATTCTATACTTCTCACTCTTTAATTTGATAAACACAATAGAGTTCACAACATCTTCCGTTTGGAGATTAGTATTTTGAAATGTCCCCAACATATCATAACCAAGAGATGGTTAGGGTAGCCACCCCCGGGTTTGCATTTATAGTATTCTTTATGTCCTGCTCTTTCATTTGACACCACCCCCAGGGCCACAACATTTTCCATTGTACATATATTAATCATGAAAAAGTCATGCAAAATCCCCTTAAAATTCACTAAATTTAGTCAAAAATAAAATATTAAAAAACAGAAAAAAACTAAAAACATTTTGAAAAAAATTCATGTGACCACATTTTAAATTGAGTGCCTACGGTGTCCAGAAAGTGGTGAAATGCGGCAAATTTGCGTATTTTACATTTTCCAAGATGTAACAGGCTGGCAACCCAAAAAGACTGACCAGAGAGAACAAAACCAATTTCAATGAAAAATGGGCACCGGATCTAGCCTATATATATTGATTGTTAATACCTTTGTTGTGGTGTACTCCCCCCCCTTTGATAAGTCTCGTGTTTGTAGACCACCAAATCAAACACAGCCATATACTGCCAAATAAACACATGCTGGCCTAATTTATTGTAAGGTTAAAACAAAAAAAACTCCTGAATCAAAATTCTTTTGAAGTGTAGTACGGAGTGTCTCAGAAAAGAATTACAAAATAACGATTGGGTGATGAATGTAACTTCAAAAGTGAGTATCAATTTGATAAAAAAAATTTAAAAAGAAAAAGGAAAATTTTCGTTTTTTAAATATTTTCTAATTTTCAATCTTTTAACGGCAACAGCACTCGATTCGGTCAGTAGTTTTGAAGAAATACGCGATTATGTACCACATGTCAATGGACACTTCCTTCCAAGTTTTGTAATAAGTGATTCTGACAGAACAGGCGAGAAATATCAATACTTCTTCATGTTTCTTGTTCAGTTTATTTCTTAAAACAAATACGATAATAATTATATTTTGACACCCGGGTCAACATCCTATGCACACCATTACAAAAGAAATTACATCTTTCTTTTCCACTTAAAAAATTGAAGAAATGTCAGGACATTTTCAACGTTTTGACAAATTAATGTGAATATCATGGCTGTCACCAATCCAGGCCAAATTCCTTTTTCATTTAATTTAAATTGCATATATCAGGCAGCTTTCTAGAAAAGTCATGCTTTGAAATAAATATTGACAAAGAAGTAAAGTTTGATATAACTAGGTTGTGCATTATAAAAACGGTTTCAACCAACAAATGTTCACCTTTTTCTGTTTGCTAAGAATTGATTCAAGATGTGTAGATTTTCCGTTTGATAAATGATTTCACATTGGTATATCCAGCATTGCCAACAAATGCAAAAGTAAAAATCCAAAGTTTAAAAGGTCAGCGAAACAAATCACTCTTGAACGTTCATAAAGGAATGTTTATACCCCCGGCAGATCTGCCTTCTACTTGACGTCCATTGAGATGTATGCAGCGTTGAGCACTCTCTGCAATGTGATGAACAGCACGGCGTACTATCCTGGTTCTGCGCAATGCTAGCGCATCGTTCTGCATTATTTGCTGCAGTTCTGAGTTGTTCTTGGAGGCGTCGAAAAACTATTTCCTGAGATACCCGCACAAGCATAAGTCTCATGGCGTCAAGTCAGGTGAACGCGGGCTACTCAATGCCATGTCCTATACGATCACTCGATTCGGAACGCTTGCGAAGTCGGTTCGATGACAAGAAGATTTGCCCTATGTGCAGGAAAGCCCACCGACTTTTTGGTATAAATTGTCACGGGTAATTGTGTATTACTATTATAAAACGAACACAAATTGCATTGGAACTCACAAAATATTAACAAGGCCGTCTCTTTGGGGAATCAAAAGATACGACAGCTAAGCTTGGAACAGATAACACGAGAAATCAGCGGTAGATAACATTCACATCTGGCATTATTGTGAGCCAAACTTGGAGGAAGCTGTCCATTGACATGTGTTCCATAATCGCTTATTTCTCCAAAAAAACTACTGACCGAACGCGAGTGATTATACATTAAAAATGTTTAAAAAGTAACTGTGGTTTAAGATTCTTTTAAATTTCTCAAATGTGATACTACTTTTGAGGTATAGGTCGCTGTAGTTAGGGTGTAATTCTTTTTGAGACACCTGGATTTACACTGCCATTGCAACCTGAGAACAATTGGTTGAAATGGACCAAGCATTTAGCATTAGTTGCAATTTAAAATAATCAAAGAAGCCCCTTTAAAGTGGCCCACATGCCTTTTGACCACAATTATTATGCACACAAACAGATGTTAATACCATCTAGTAGTCGCATGTAGCGAAGCAATTTGATATCCAATGTACATGTATGCGATACAGCAATTACGCCATATTTAATTAGATCAATTGCACAACAATGCCCCTTTAATTGATCCACTTGCACTTTGACCGCAATTGTGATCATACAAAAGATTGTACGGCATAGGAAGTCTCTCATGTAGCGAAGGACTTTTGCATATCCAATATACCATGTCAGTGATACAGCAATTAGGAATATTTAATTAGCTCAATTGTATCAAAAACTGCCCCTTTAATGGCCCACATGCACTTTGACCCAATTATGAATTTCACCCAAAAGATGCATGGCATAATATTCTTTCATGCAGCGAAGGAATTTTGCCGATCTGATGTACAGTTTCAGAGATACAGTAATTACGGCATATTTAATTAGCTCATTTGCATATAAGCCGCTTGTACACCCGCTCAAATTGGAAAAAAGAGTGCCGCACCATCGATGGGCTTTCATAGAGTGAAGGAATTTTCCGTATCAATGTTACCGTGTCAAAATTAGTAGCAAATTACGTGTTTTTTGCATTATTTAATTAGCTCTTTGCAACTTATTTGCCCGAAATACGCCCGAAATCTAATCAGTTCGAGAAACTCTCCAGCCCGCCTCCCTTCCACCAGGTTACATCATATACGCCTTACGGAACTCCAGAAAAAACTGTACACAAGCCTTTTTTTTTTTTTTTTTTTTAATTGATATATTTTTACTTACTTTGCATATTTTACGCCCAAAATCTAATCAGGTCGAGAACTCGTGGACCCGCTTCGTTCCACCAAGTTTACATTCATCATAGCCCTTACGGAACTCCAGGATAAATCGTACACAAGCCCCGTGAACACGGACGTCAGGCACACAGACAGCATGACAGACAGACAGACAGACAGACAGACAAGACAGACAAAGTGCTTACTAAGTCTCTGCCGAACAAGTTAGGCGGACAAAAAATAGCTTTTTAAGGGGATCTCGAACAGCTTATGTCAAAAAGTTTAAAATTGGATACTGCCAACATGGATGCAACTCATTCCTTGATGACACAATGCACTTACAATTTTAGAATTTGGTAAATTTCACTCTTTGCAAAAAAGGAATCTCAACCTTCATAAAATTAAAATAGAAATGTTTTGTCTCTTACTGCATGGTCAAATATAACTATAGATGTTTTTGTTTTGTTCCACTTCACCCAGAAACTATGTTCAATCCTTTGAAAGGCAAAGTTTGCATAGTGACTGGGGCAAGTCGTGGTTATGGTTGTAAGGGCATTGCCACTGCAACTAGGGGAAGCTGGGGCTACTGTTACCTAACTGGTCAGTACTATATGCCTCTTAAACATTAAAGCAGAATAAGAAACACACATTGTGCACTAGAACAACGGCCTAGAAACATAATATGTATAGGCACACACCAACATCTGAGAAAATCTCGGATGCCATTGCGCATGTACTCGGACTCAACAATGGATCTCTCGCTGCTAATTAATGAATGCTGTACCACGGAGCTATATTACGCCGTCCCTGATAACATGGATAGGCAGTTGCACGTAAGCAACACACAACACACCAGTGCATGAAACAAAGTAGTAGATGACTTCATGTACCATTTCTTGGAATTGAACCAATTATAAACATACAGGTCAGGCCACAAATCTGAGAAAAAATCTCGGATGTCAGGGGCTCAAAGGACCTCTCGCTTGCCGAGCGTTCAAACACTAGCATCTCTTTGGAATGGACTTGGAAAAATCACAAATTGTCATCAAAGGGCATTTTCGTCAAATTTTGCATGTGTTTTTGGTCAAAAAACACATGCACAGGCATCAAAAAAACATTGCCCGTGGTGGATGATTGTTGACATCCCCTCTCATCAATTTAATATTGTGGGTATTATATCCCCATCCCCTGGGTTGACGCCTCTGTCTATCTATATTCAAGCACAGGTCGAACTTTGACAACCAAATTCTGACAAAGAAAGATGTAGTTGGTTGGCAGTCTGCTTGCAACAGCTGAAGAGGGGGGTATGTGTAAATACATGGTGGAAAGACCAAGTATATAAAAGGTGCATATTCTGAAATTATTAGGCTTCAGTAGCATATCAGCTTTTTTTAAGGGGGGCAAAGGGAAAGGGGGAACATATATTTCAGGGGAAAAAAAAAGTGGTATATAAAAAAAAAATATGTTAAAATAGTATATGCGTATGTTTATCACTGTAAATGGGCATGTGTGCAGAAAATCACCCCCGCTAATTTTCAGGAAGGGGCAAGAGGGGAAAGCTTCCCCCCCCCCCCCCGGTATGCCATGATGATAGGACATACAGGGGTTATCAATTATATTAGCTGAGGGGCCAGAGGAAGAGAATGGTAAACATTATTTAAAGTGAGACCCTACTTGAGGCCCAATGCAACCTGAACTTGCATTTTTATGTTTCCCTTATATTTTTGAGGGACAAAAGTCAATGGTTGCCTGCAGGCCGCCTATTGAGAACACCCCTGGCATACTTTTTAGCCCTACTGCTTACTAACCAGTGATGACGGATTCCGTTTGTGACCAATCAGGACTTACCGCTGTTGTCATCATATTCAGTGAAGGCTAGCCATGAAAGCTTTTGACTACCAGCAAAAAAATAATATCAATTTTGAACAATTCTGAGTGTGCATTCTTTTCAAATGTTGCCTGTGTCCCAAGACAACAACTGTCACCTATCGACCCAAAAACGTCAAGTAAGAAGGTGTGTATTGTATCTTTAAATACGCTAGGTTGAAAGCCGTGGAGGAAAATGCTGGAAATACTGTACAAATGTAACCATGGCAATGATGAGAATGAAGAAGTTATTACAAAGTGAAGACTGAACAAAATGGCCGCCTGGAACTCTAGTCAACAATGCTTTCAGTGCAGTCCAGTAAGTATATTAAGATGTGACCTGAAACAGCGCAATCATTGTTTTAGTGCATTGTGGGATACCAAAAGGTGTGAAATTCCAACAATATTGCCCCTTTTATACCATAATGCTTTCCAAAAGTGTGATCAATCTATCAGCAATACGGCTTAACACAGAGTTCCCAGAGATTACATTCGGGCACCACCTTTCCCTAGGTAATAAGTAGGGATTAACTAGTGGATTAAACAAATCATTTTTCAATTGATGGTCAGCACTGTCCCCTTACATTCAATTCATTCATTTATATCATTTAAAATACCAGTTGTCAGCTCACTTCACTACTGTTTGACCCCATGCAAATAAGCAGCAGCAACACAATTTGGACACTGATATAAGTGCTGACAAGCAAGAGCTATTATCTCTCCAAAATTCAGAGAAAAACCATGTGGGAATCTTGCCATATAGGCTACAAAGGTCATGATTTGTCTTTATAGTACCCTCTAGCTCTGCCCATCTCCATAGAGAGACGTTTTAACTAGATTGTAGAGGGAAAAAGTATATTTTCCCACAATGTGAAAATTTCGTAAAATTTACACCGGATGAAGTCAGTGGTATAAATAATCCAAAAGTAGTTGATATAGTTTGTCGCTGTGAATTTTTTGTTTTATTTTGGTTTTTTGTCATAATAAAAAATGAGACTTTACAATAGAGAACTGTGTAAAAGTATAGGAATTTTGCCTTTCCAAGATTTACAGATGTTTCTCAGACAAATCTTTTCTTTGGGGACTCACCCTAATTCACAACTCCAAATGTATAGTGTTTTGAAGTCCCCCCCCCACTGGCAGCCAACCTGAAAGCTGAGTGAGGTTTTGGGAAGAAGACTGGGTGGGAGTGGGATACATGCAACAGGGTCAGTCTCAGGTTAAGATCATGAAGATTGGAGATATGCCACAGGGTCAGTCTCAGGTAAGATCATGAAGAGTGGGGATAGACACAGGGTCAGTCTCAGGTAAGATCATTGAAGATGTTGGGAGATATGCATGCTAAATGTGAATGAGAAAATAAATGATGATGATGCCACAGGGTCAGTCTCAGGTAGATCATGTTAAGATGCGGGGATGTAAGAGACATGCAACAGAGTCAGTCTCAGGTAAGCTCATCAATTAAGATGTGGGGATGTGGGATACATGCCAAACAGGGTCAGTCTCAGGTAAGATCATTGAAGATGTGGGAGATATGCCCAGGGTCAGTCTCAGGTAAGATCATTGAAGATGTGGGAGATATGCACAGGGTCAGTCTTCAGTAAGAATCATGAAGATGTGGAGATTATGCATGCTAAATGATGATATGGAAAATAAATTGATGATGAGCCACAGGGTTCAGGTTTTTCTCAGGTAAGATCATTGTTAAGATGCGGGGATGTAAGATACATGCAACAGAGTCAGTCTCAGTAAGATCAATCAATTAAGATGTGGGGAGGGGAATATGCATCAGGGTCAGTCTGAAGCGGGCATGGGAACACATGAACCATTCCAGCCTGGAATTTATAAGTGTCATATCTTTACATATATCTTTGTGTACCAACGAACTTATACTGAATAGTGTGTTCTCTTTTTACGAAAAGCTTATTCACGACATTTGAGTTGATCCCGATCTTGCGGTTTTGTGTTATGAGCAATACTTATTCTCACGGTCCAATAGGCCACTATGCTATAATTTCTGTCCGTTACGGACAGAAAATATAAAAATTGTTGGAATTTCTTACAGATATGACCGAGTTTGAAGTAAAACGACTTACGGTAAAAGGTGGAGTACTATTTAAGGCTAACGGTCCGATTTGATTCTTTAAAAATCTCAACTTTTTTAGTTAAGTCAGGGGACGAGGTTGTGATGACGAAATGCCCCTTTAATAAAGGATTATAAACACAAAACTGTTGTTACCACCAAATTGAATCAAAGAACCCACGAATGCAACTTACACACAATGTGTCATAGATGCACATGTATGAGTAAACCTACTAGTAACTGTAATTAACTAACAAGGCGAACTGATTACGCGATGCGTAAATAAAATATGTCCCCGCCGAATGTTGCGATCACTAACATGCGAAATGCAACTACAACACCGCAACCCCTTCCCAATACCCGCAACCACTCCACCCCCCTCCCCAACACCGCAAAACCCCACACCTCCCAAAAAACCCACAACTCCCCACACCCACCCTATCCACAACACCCCCACCCTCAGCCCCAACACCCCTGGCTGCAACACCCCACCCCATCTTAACACCCCTCAACACAAGCTTTTCCATAAGATGAATTGGACCGGGAGACAGAAATCTAGAAAAAGCGGCATCTGCGTCCCTAATTTTTTAAGGGGAACCGGGAGCCGTTTTGTTAGGACCGACGGAGTTATTTTTAACCAATAATTTAAGGAATAAAGTAATGGGGAAAGTCTCGAAAATAAAGTCCGCCGAAATCAACAGATGATTACGCGGCTCGCAACAGGTTCCAGCCCAATGAGAACAGATTTCAGTTGCAGAAATATTTAATCTATATTACACTACATGAGTATGTTACGAAAGTTCCAAAGATGTGCAAATTTTGAAGCTGGCCGGAAATGACAGACCAGCTACGTCAGGTTTGAAAAGGCGTTTCTAGATCGAGTCAAACACAGTATTTTAATTTAAAATTGTGTTGGGGAGATTAGAAAAACTCCGTACATGTTATTTATGGTTACTTTTCTACCCATTTTTTTAAATTTTTTTTTATCCCCTTCGGTCCATTATAGTGCGTTATAGGCAAATACGGCGCAATCAGTGTTTAATTGGTTAAATTTAGTTGTAGTATTAAGGATCTCAGTGCTATCGCGTGTTGCGGGCAAAGGTTTTTAATGTCGCGGTAATGTGCACTGAAAATAACAATTTATGTTGTGTTAATTGTATTTCAAAAAACGATTCGGATGCCTTTTAAAACGAAAGTATTCAATAACTTTTAATTCAGGAATTGAGTACACCAAAGGACCGGGCGCAATTTTTCTTTCAAAATCCGGAGCCTGGGTGCCGATTTTTCTGTCTTACCGAGGCAAAACTTGGGACCACTGGGGTAAAAAATCGCCCAGCGCCCGGCTAAGGAAAAGCTTGCTCCACACCCAACCCTACTCCAATTACCCTATAAACGGCTCCCTTTCCCCAACACCCCGCAACAAAACACCCAAATTAAAAAACAACCACCCCCTCCCCACAACACCCACACAATTACCAAACCCCCTCCCCAACACCCTGCAAACCCCACCCCCTCCCCCTCCTTACCCTTCGATCCCAACACCCCACTCCCTCTCCAACAACCAACCCCCTCCCCAACACCAACCCCCTCCCCAACACCCAACCCCTCCCCAACACCGCACACCCCCCATAGGCATAGTAGTCTCATGTAGGCGAAGGAATTTTGCCTATCCGAAGAACGTGTTAGAGAACAGCAATACGGCAATTTAATTAGCTCTATTTTGCCGACCTAAGCCCGGCATATATCACATACTTTCAAATTGAGGAAAAAACGATGCAATGCATGCCATCATGAGGCCTATCATGTAGCGAAGAGGAATTTGTGTTCGGATGTACCGTTTTAGCGATTCAGCAATATTTAATACATGATTCAACATTGGAAGTTGATAATAATAACCATAATAAAAATATTTTTTTCAAATTGCAAAAAAACAAAAACGATGAATGCCATGATGGACTTCATGTAGCGAAGGAATTTGTAGTCGATACTACTGTTTCAAAGATCAGCACATAGGGTTACACCTATTTGTTATCACAGACATTCCAGGTTAACATTTTGCTCACAGACATACGGACATACGGACACAAAGGACGGAGCCCATTTTATAGTCCCGTCCCGAACTTCGTTGTCGGCGGGGACAAAAATAGCTAGTTATGTGATACCACAAACTGTGTGATATCAAGGAATATCACAAAGACAGGAACCAAGTAATTGTGGCAATATCTGCAAGTGTTTAAGAAGTACCAACATCTGCTGTACCTTCTTTCAACAATTTACATGTACACTATGCAACTTCATGTATGGTACTATTCATGTTGATGTGTGTTGCATTTAAAGAGACATTTGAGAAGATTTCCAGAACGAAGCGCCCCCAATTTTTTCCAACCCGGGTTTTGGTTTTTGATATTTGGAATTGCTTTTCCAATGTATTAGATCACACCTGAAGTGAAATAAGCCAACTACGCCGTCTTATGTAATAATATGATGATTTAATACTTTCTCGTGCACACAGAAAGTCAACGCACGGTGTTCTATGGGGAAATACGATAGTCAGGCAAGTTGTTTAAAACAAGGTTTGCGGTTTTCTTTTGTACTTGTTGTTCAATAAACCTTTCAAACGGTTCTTGGTAGGTGGTTCTACAACCAATCAAGAACAAATATAAAAAACAGAAAAAACACTAAATTCAAAATTAAAAATTTCACCCCCCCCCTTTAAGATTTTAAGTTGTTACAAATATTCTAGAAGTGGAAATTGATATTTATAAAAACCCTGAACCTTGTTTTGATCCAATTGCAGGGGACACTACATAGCCTCAGTCTATGCAGCCAGGCTTATGGTACCAGCTATCAAACAAGGTATCATTGTAAATTGTTCATCTGCTGGTGGTTTATGCATTTCTTCTCTGTGCCTATTCAATTGGAAAATCAGGGGTTGGTTAGTAGTAGGACTAAAAATATCCATTCCTACCTAGTGGATAGCTAAAACAGTTTTGAAGCGCCCAAAACCAATTAAAAAAAACTCTCTCCAGAGCCATCGTACTCTTAAATACTATTTGTAGCAGCGTTTCTCAGTCAGTCAGTCTCTCATCAGTTTGGCCTATTTAAAATGAAGCCACCACACCCGAGAGAAGGTTCGGCCTACAAACACCAAACTCGAGAATCCCTAAACGCTAGCTTAACATAAATGTACACTTTGACAAATGTTGTGTCCATATTAGAGCGGGGGAAGAGCAAGGACTTGGGTTCAAACATCATCGTTATGTCCCACTACATATCAGCTTTGACACTTTTGGGGTAGTTAGTAGGACCCTCTACATCAATGCCAAGGTGGTAGTTAGTGGGGTTCATGGGTCAAATTGTGTGTCACTTTTTAATAGGGGCCAATTTAAGTTTACAACGGGGTACAAACTTTTAAATTACTCCCACTTATGTTGAAATGTATGGCCATATTGTCCATCTAGTTCATAAGTTTCCAAAATGTATAGTTTGTACCATCTATGACCCATGGTTTAGAGTCTTGGTAAAAATGACTAAAAGTGCAAAAAAGGTCAATTTCATTTGTACAGGTGGTTCAAACATCAAAAGTGCCTGCCAAATATTGGTTAAAAAAGGAAACAAAATTGTTCATTCTAGCTTAATGTGTCAAAAATAAGGAATTAGTTTGTAACATCTGCAAATGCATTGTATTATGCTATGTGGACAAATAGGTCATGGTGGCAACACATAATCCAATACAATTGACCTTCTTTGCTTTTATCTCGGTAAGTAACAGTCAAACATAATCAAAACTATACTTTTGGGGAGTCCTTTTACCTCAGGCGGCAATAATTTGCGAGCATTTAAAATATAATCAGAGTAGTAACTTTCAATCGTTGACCACTGCTACAATTGGCTCCTGACCTGTTGCACATTTAGCCATTTTAACCAATAAACTCCAAAACCAATGGTCATAGCTGGTACAAACTAAAATTTTTGGAATCATGTGACTAGATGGACCAAATATGGCATAGATTTCAATATGATTGGAGGAATTTAAAAGTTTGACCCCTGTGCAAAAACTTAAATTGGCCATATTGAAAATTTGACACCATAACTATGTTGCATTGATGTAGAGGGTCCATACTACTACTAATGGGTGTCAAACTTTAGATCTGTAGTCGGGCCATGAACCGAACTCCCTAAATTAAGGACCCTATGATATTCTGCCTCCTGCTCTATATGGCAAAAGGTTTGCACTGCCTTTTACATAAAATCACCCTCTAAGTGTTTAAGAGTGTGTGATCTTATTCCCCCAAATTTTTACAAATAAATTTTACCCACTGGGGGTTCAAGAACAAAAAATGTCATTTACAATACCAGAAAGCTTTAAATGCAATGTTGCACTTTTCAATAGTTTTTTTCCTACTTACTATCAATTGAGTGAAATTGGCACCAGTGAATTCTTAGTTTATGAAATTGGACTATTTGAGATTCCCCAATTGAATCAATGACCTAACTTAGTTGCAATGGGTGGAACTCAACTTTTCAAACATGGCACCAAAACTTTCACATAAACTTTAATCGATTGGGACTGCAGGCACGATAATCAGGCCGACAGAATGGCCCGAATGTGTGTCACAATTGAACAAAAATTACACAAACGACAAGTGCACCCCACGTTGTATATACTTTTTATCACTCCGGAGCTGTTGAAATACACCAAAAGCTAAAAATATGCAGACACATATCACACTTTTGATAATTTATAATAGAAAACTATATTGTAAAGGACCCTGATATATATCTAAATACTCACCGAAGTATACCAGCGACTTACTTCTCGGTCCTGCTAAGACTCGGACCCAGGACCCCTGGGTCTGAAGTCAAGCATGCAGTGAATAGAGCTAAAGATGAATTCCATGTTAGTCTATTGGACACTAAAATGGCTTACACCTTGTGACCATTACTCCCCTTCCCCAGGCACATTTTACGTTCCTTAAAATTCTGCATCATGATGCAAAGTACCTAATGCTGTCATTCGATACCACCGCTGCACTAAATTTTTTCATGGATATTGTGATCTATCTAATTCATCACGAGGTTATATACAGCAAACTTAATTCTCAGGCCCGCCA
>JAMKCH010032164.1:0-16402 GCA_023653785.1 Ophioderma brevispina | reverse complement strand
TTCTAATAAGGTAACCCTCTCCTTACCAAGCCTTTTTTGTAACACGGTTTACCAAGGGGGTGGTTACCACCCCCTCGAGAATGTGTTTAGAAGCACACGATGCTTATGAGTTTGGCGAGCTATGGTCCTCCTCTTTCCATTGATACAACAATAAGTTACCAACATACCTTTTTTAAAGTATGGCGTCACAATGACGTCATCAAGTCCGCGAGTCGGCAAATTGGCATTTTCAACCGACCGCGAAAAATAGGCGCGACAAATCCAATTTTGAGCTAAAAAATCGCAGGATTATCGGATTTCCATGCGGTTTTCAGCTCTAATGATGGGAATTTTGGCTAGTTTTACATAAACAAAGAGTTTTTGAGCCATTCCGTGCATAAATTTCAAAAATGCACATAAAATATCCTTGGGTGGCACCACCCCCCCCCCCAACCTTCGACTTTGCACGGCATACCAAACCCGGTTGACGGTGTTACGATCTTCACATTTTTTTCGCTAAATTGACCGGAAAGGATGAGGAGAACGATACCTAGAAGTTTTTACGAAAGTTTTTAGCCATTTTAGCGCACCGGGAGCGAAGTTCATGGGGGTGGAACCCCCTTGGTAAGGGACGAGGGTTAATGCACAAACTTAGCGGGGGGGTGCGGGTGCCCTCGAGAAAGTGGGCGGAATCCAGGAGGGGGAGGGAATTCATAATACAGGGGTCAAAAATGAAAAATGCTTGGATTGCTTTTAAAAAGTAACCAAAGTGTTTTTTTTTGGTTACAAAAAATTAAAAAAGGTATAGTCTTTTGGACTACCTACAAGGTATGTTACCCCCGGGAGTTTTTTCTAAGGCAAAATTCGTTCAAATGTCAAAAAGGTCATCACCAAAGGTTAAATTTTAAATTTGGACGATTCTTTAAAAATGGTCTCAAATGTTACCTTTCAAATGGATTGCAACAAAGAAGTGACACCTCTCATTTGTAAATTGTTGTCGAGGGGGGAAATGACAAACAGGTCAACCCATGACCTCTATTGATCTCCGAATTTTAAAAATATGTTAGCGGTATATTTTTATAAAAGGTTTTTGTTACAGTCTCGGAGGAAAGATGAGCAATTTGAGCCCATTTTGAAGAAATCGGACAATTACATTTACGATTTTAACCTTTCTGATGACCTTTGACATTTGCGATTCTTGTGGTTAACATGGAGTTTTTTCATTGTAGACAAAACTTTTTTCTACTTTTTATCTTTGTTTTTTAAATTTTCTCTTGAAATGCAACAGTTAAGATAACTATTACCCTTGACTATAGCCGCATCAGTTTGCAATAGCAGTTGTCCAAACAATAACACAGGCCAGCTCTACCTGCATGATGAGTTGGCAAGCAGGAAAGGGAACGACCGCAAAAGTATTAGCAAATAGCTAGCCACATCACCGGATCACCTGATCACCAACAGATACACATGCATAGCAATCCAAATTTCCATTCAATTATAGTTCGTCCCTTATATTTGATACAAATTTGTTGTGTTGAGAAATGTGTCACTATTTGATCTTATGGAAGGGTGAGTGTAAGTAGTGAAATTTTTGAATTGTGATTGTAATTTTGTGTCCAATAATGTGTTTGTTGAGCAGCGGATAATTTCTTTTGTTGCTGAGTGAGTGATTTTTTTTCCTGAGTCCGCCCTCATTTGGTAGCTATTGGTAGTAGCAATCAGTGCTGCCAGAGATGGCGGTCAAGCCTCTTCGATATAGCAATACACCAAACGAATCAAAATAATAAAGAAAGAAATCCAAACCGATTTAGAGTTTAGGAGAGAGTCGCTTGATGTAGGTTCTATCATGGGTGTTTCCCATGACCACACACACGCCTCCCTCGTCCCGTTATGACCACATAGAAAAATCAGATTTTCGTCAGATTTTCGCTTATTTCGACGTCTAAAATTGGAATTTCTTGTGCCGCCCCTCACCCTGATGGTTTGATAATAGAGGACAGATTTTATTTCATATCTCGGCAAACTCACTGAACTTACTTGGCCGTTACACTTTAAGCTTTTTGTACTGTGGTAACTGAATAGGTCCACTAAAAAGGACTTGGCAATAGTAGACACGCAGTCCCTTGTGATTTGGAAAAAAAAAGACGCCCTTGACACTTAAGTTTAAGCAATTTTGCGGTCCTATTATAACTCTAAAAATCGTGTAAAGTTGAAATTCAGCAACCTACTGCAAAATTTAGTATTTAACGTTTAGCAATGAGTTTGTCTTGTTGAGGCTAAATTCACCGCCTTGTGTTTTTTTTTCTTATATCAAGCATTAGTAGCCTATATTTGTCACTATTCACTGCGTAATATTTATAACCATGTTTAACATGTTAAGGCCCGGGCGGGGGTGGGGGGACTCTGCCCATTTCATAAGTGTATGTATTGTATGTAAGGATGAATCCACACCCGCTTCCAGTTTTCAGTAACACAGTCGCCAAAAGACCCAATTTTAAAAAAAAAAAAGCTAAGTGTTATTAAAACCCAGTGGCGTCCGCAGAACTTCTTTTTTTTCGGGGGGGGGGTGTGAGTTTTTTTTGGTGAAGGGAAAGTGAAATCTGTGCAGGCAAATCTAAAAAAGGACCTTTTTAACCAGTTATATGGTCCAAATCGCTTAATTTTGGCCAAAATGTGATTAAATAATCCCCAAACGCGCTGATTTTGTTTCCTTTCGTCCAAGTCGTCCGGGGGGTGGGTGGGGGTATTTGCACCCTCGTCTCCAGCTGCGCCTACGGATTGGAGACACCGGCTAGATTGAATTTTTCCAAAAACTGGCATTGATCTTTTCTCTAACTTTGTCTGATTTGCAATATAAAAATCATGCTTTTTAGCTAGGTTAAGCGGAAACTTTCCTACTTCGATGTCAGTCATTTTCAAAACACCGTTAGTTAATGGCAGTGTGCAAAAAGTGTGGCTTACAGTCGGTCCCCCTTCAGGTGTTATTGTGAATGCTTTCTCCTTATGAGGTTATAAAAATTATTTTCAAAAATTTCTGTTTTATTGCTGAATATGGTTTTTTAAGTATCAGTAGGCCTACTTTTTTAAGGGCTGGCGAGGTGATACTGGCAGTGAGGATTTCAAATTCTCCATGCATTACTTCAAAGAGCACCAGAGTTCTAACAGCCATGACACATCATCATATACTTTACCATACTCTCCAATTTCATGGCACAGTTTAATAACCTCAACTCATTATAAAACAGATTGCACCCTGGTGTAAGGTATGAGTCAGGTGACCTGAGAATGCATAAGGTCAGTCATGTTATGGCAGGTATAAAGGAGGTCATAACATGTCCCTGAAGACTCAATACTAATTAAGTAAAATCACACCTTATATAAAAGCTAGCCAAACAAGGCCACAGATAAACAGTCCATTGTGAGAGTTTGTTTACAGATGATACTCTGTGTTTTCAAAATTTACATGTACACATGCATGTTCCCAATGCATTAGTATGTGGATGGATTTTTTGAATTTTAAAAAGCCAAATAAAATGTTAAATTTTTAAACATTCGTCTCATTTATAGCTATTGCTTAAAACTGGCAGCTTTCAGGGGAAGGGGAAAGGTTGGAAGGGCAACACATGTTATATATGCACATAAGTCAGCTTAGTTGGGTAGGGATTTTTATCATAAAAATTAGATAAAAAATAGGGTGGTGGTTAATTAGGTACATCACAACTTTTTTTGTAAATCACAAAATTCCATTCCCTCTTTTCAATTTTCAGAAAAAAAAATAGACACAATAAAGTCTAAAATTGAAAAAATTCAATGTTGGTTATATCTCCATAACCCATAAGTGGTAAGTAGTACAAACTATCCCTTTTTAATCCTTGTAACAAGGACAACACACTTGGTTACCTTTTTACAGCAGTCCAAGCATTTGTCCATATTTGACCCCTGTATTAGAAATTTCCCCGCCATACTGGATTCCGCCCACACTTTTCGAGGGGCACCCCGCTAAATTTGTTCATTCTCACCTTCAGAGAAAGACCACATCCACTGAAAAATGATGCTTCTGCTTCTCACGGTTACGGAATTGCCCCATATGACCCTACTATATGGCCAGGCAAAGGGGTCCTTATCTCGCCCAGAACGGAACTACTGGTGAGAGAGGGAAATGTTAGCAATCGTGGTGTGCTTAAGAAATATCGCCACATATTGAGGAAGCAAGGTGAAGGTGAGGACGGATCACGGCTCGCTGAGATTGAGATGGTTGTTGTAATTTTAAGAACCACAGAATGTCAACTCACACGGTGGCTAGAGGTTGTTGTCTAGCTTCAATCTAGAGTTAGACTATCGACCAGGTAGGCGCCACCACGACGACGACGGACTGTCGCGAATTACCAGTAGACAGGTGGGCGAATGGGGAAAGATAGTTTCCAGAAGAAGGGGGAAGAGCAACCAGGGACAGAGATGGATCAGCAATAGAACCAGTGGGATAAGA
The DNA here is from genome assembly GCA_023653785.1 of Ophioderma brevispina. Taxonomy (NCBI): domain Eukaryota; kingdom Metazoa; phylum Echinodermata; class Ophiuroidea; order Amphilepidida; family Ophiodermatidae; genus Ophioderma; species Ophioderma brevispina. The sequence goes on along the minus strand of JAMKCH010032164.1, from coordinate 11,937 downwards.
GTCGGGGTGTCAGACTGAGCAAAACGAGGGGGGACAAAGGATTACTCTTGGTGGCCGTGGTGCGGGTCCGCCAGACTTCAAGTGCGGACATAGAAGAACAAAAATGAACAGCGAATACCAATCACGGGGTTGGAACCGACGAAGAATGCAGGCTGAACAATCATGGACACTGGGAGAGAAAGCTATCCTGAACATCGGTGGTTCAAGCCCGTTACGTGGATTGTGGAGCCCGAATCACCTTGAAAAGCTACGTGAAGAACAGTTGCGGATGAGACGAGGCCTTGGTCATGACGAGAAAGAAGCGGGAGAGAGAAGTCTCTGGAACGATCTTCCGCCTTGAAAACGTATTGGGGCCAGTGGGATACGTTGACCGTGAAAGAGGGTGTTTGGTCAAGAGATGGGAAAGTGAGATGGAAAATAATCAAGTGGTGTGGTTGTGTTACACGAGAAATGAGGGGAAAAACAAAAAGGGTGTTGGACGAGCTACATGCCGTCGAAAGCAGGAGGACAGCTAGGGCGGAACAAGACCCTGCCCAAAGTACAAGAACGCTATTTTTGGGTGGAATGAGCGCTGATGTGAGGGCGTACGTGCGTAGGTGTGGGTTGTGCAAGAAGGAAGGGACGCCAAAACACCACCGAGCTACACTCAACAGTATCAGATGGAGCCCCGCTAGACGCGTAAACGATAGATCGATGTGTTAGGGCCCCTTGAAGAGACAGACAATGGGAATGTGTGTATATCTAGTTGTGGCGATTATGGGACCCCGCTCTGGATGGAGGAGTATAGCCAGGCAAATCAAAGACCAAATGTGCTGAAACGTCGCGGGTTACATGGTAGATGAGGTGTTTGTCGGTTTGAGTCCAAAAGGAGTTACATCGGATCAGGGCCTAACTTCGAATCGAGGCGTATTCGAGATGTGCAAAATTTTGGAGATTAGACAAGACTCGCACGACTCCATATAACCCTAAGTCGGATGGCCTGGTTGAGCGTTTCCAATCGCAACCATAGCAAATGCTGTGTCATTGATGCCGCCATTTCAAAACCAAAAGGGATTGGGGACCAATATCGCCTTGTGGGATTTGCCATCGATCCAGGGTTGCAAGCAACGACAGGCGACGAAAAAGCCCAAACATGATGATGTTGGGTAGCGTCGCGAGATCAGCCCCTCCCTATTGACCTGGTGAATCGGTTGGAGGTCCCGGAAGAAGAGGGGAGTGTGAGAATGTACGGACTACTATGTTTAGAACAATTGATGGGGGGGAGGGAACGGGGGGGAAGGGAAGGGACGTATAAGGGGATAACAGGAGGAGCTAGACAAGTCCTGGAGATCGAACGAAAAGAGACGAAAGGAGAAAATTCATGACGTCTGTTACATGGTCCACGGGTAATACAGGAGGGGTCAATTCGTTGGCTCTACAATCAGCAAACGGAAGGAAAAAAGGAAAACGGACTCAAAGTAGCTCGCTCTACCATGGCAGGGGGTCCATATTATGGTAGTTTTGTTGGAATGCACTTTCAGACGTGGTTTTCAGGATACAGAGGTCTGTTGTTGTACGTAGCAAGCAAAAAGGTGTGGTCCATGCCCGACTGGTTAAAGATGTATGAAGGTCCCGAGCTGGTAGGATAGGATGGAACTACGAGCAACGGGAATTAAGAGTGAGAAAGAAATGGCGGCCGGCCCCAGTAGCCAAGGGGAAGAGGATGGCCCGAGGTTATTGCACGGAGAGGGGGGGGGATTGAGAAAGCATGAGGCCCGAGAGGCCTACATTGAGGATAAGAAGTAGTGGAGGTAAGGGCCCAGCACTACCGGTAGAGTAGAGGGAGACATGGTGGGCAGCCACTGAGAAAGAAGAGAGAAAGAGAGACAGACAGACCAAAGGAAAAAAAGAACAGGTGGGCGAGGCGGCGGAGGGGATGATATCGCCAGTGGCCAAGCCATAGAAGATGATGGACAAGGGAAGGAATCTGTGGTAGAGAAAGAGGGAGGGACAGTTAGTCCCGAGGACGACAGCGATATGCCAGAGTCCAAGGAAGACAAGGTCCAACGGAACATCAGGGGGAGGCAACTAAAGAGGGCTCAAATGGGCGGACAGTGGATGTCGATAAGGAGGAGTCAGATGGGCTAAGCGTAAGAAGGACACTAAGCGCAAGCGGCGTTTAAGCCCGTCAGGGTTCCCATAGATATATGGATGGTTGGAAACTGAGTTTTAAAGGGGGAAACACTTCAATCAAACACTGCAGCTAATTATGATTTCGTTCATGATTGGTTATTGTAGAGTTAGTTATTTTGTAGTTAGCCCCAAGGGAGATCATGGAGAATAATTATTGTGAAAAAATTGTTGGAGACAGAAACACAGACGTGATTGTGTAATTCAGAAAAAAAGTGTAGATTAGCAAATTAGTAGGTAAGCCCGTCTCGTCGCCGAGTGGGCGTGGTCTAGTTAGCTAAGAGGGCTAGTTCATCTTGACCGTTCGATAGGGTATACGAGCATCTCTGTAGTTTAGAACCGCTGAATGGAGGCAGGCGACGTAGAATACGAGACAGGCATGTGACATAATTATGATGGATGGTCAGACGGGCATGTTCATGTTGACATATGGCTGGCAAGAGGGCCTTGTGACCTAGCCAGACGGGTTTCTATGACGAAATATGAAAACGGCCAGCACGACATGAGGATGTATGAAGGATGGCCAGACGGGGCTACGGCGTACGTAGAAAAAACGGTCAGACAATAGGGTGATGGGTGGAAATGCCATACCTGCGGTTGGATTTTTCGGCTGGGTTGAGAGCATGAGTGAGTGCAGCTAATGGTTTTTTGTACAACGCAACACACACACATGGAGTGGCCTAGTTGGTCTTTAGGGAGTTGGGGTCGCAACTGAAGGTTACAGAACAACTACTGGAAGTTGGGAGACTTTGCTGATTGGATCATCAGATGGTGCGATGGTGCGGGAAAGTCTTGGGGTAATAAAGGGATGTCCACAAGGGGGATGATCTCCAGACCTCCCAGTGCGGCGTAACTATCTGCTGGCAAAAGTGTAATCCATAGTCATCTGCAGTGGCCGGAATTATAGAGGTTCATGAAGGTTAAAGCGGACGGCTACCGAGACGAGATGGGCCGGAAACTGGAGGCCCCAGACCAGAGAGCGGATGGATAAGGAAGGAGGATGCCTCCTCCAAGCCACTGAAATTAAAGGAAGGCACGAAGTGGTCAGGAGATATCTAGACTGGTGTTTTATCGGCAAGCAATGGTCATATGTTCACTGCGTAGCACATGCCACGGGTGTAATGAACCTCTAAAGAAGATTGACGTCTACGAAAAAATGCCAAGGAATAAAGCTCCGCAGATGATACAGGGCCAAGGTTGATGCACAAAGCCCGGAATAAGCGGATCGGATGTCTGTTACGTCCCTGGGTTATTGCACAATTACACACCTATTGAAGCGGAACGGGTTGGCAACGGACGATGAAGAGGCTGTACACGTGCGTGCTGCAGGGCCGAAAGAGGTAGTCACAAAGATGACAGTGAATGGGCTTGGCGACTAAGGTGATATCAACCAGATAGTGAGATGACAACACCGACTGGAAGCGAGGCGATGACAACACATGACTGAGCGATGCGATGACAACCACCTGGACGGAGAGCCATTGCGATGACAACCACCTGAAAAAACTGGAGCCGAGCGAGGACTACCACTAGAAGGGCGGTGCTACAAGATGAGAGAGTAGTTTAAGATTAGTAGGGGTATGTTAGAGTAGTGTAATGAGTAGAGTACCAGCGCAACAGTTCCAATCCGCCTGTTTAGTAGGGGTAGGTAGGTTAGTTAGAGGAGTGAATGAGTAGGAGTACCATGTTACAGTAATCAGGTGTGACAAAAATCATGCCAGTTCGTGGTGTCGTTTTAAACGTGAGAAGCATAGGGGTCTGACCCCTACACACGTACACAGGAACCGGTCCATAGACAGAGGTGGCGTCCGCTACCAATCTTATGATTGCTTCCAGGGACCCGTTTTGGCAGAAAACCCCTAGATAGGTCAATTCGGGTTTCTCAATCTGTGAGACATCGCCATTCAGCCAGGAGGAGTCAGTCTAGGTAGAAAGGCTCTCTGGGTTCTTCTTTCCGCAAGACGACTCTCAACTCCTTAGAGGCTGTTGCAATGGTTAGAACTGTGTTTTAAAAAAAAAAACTCTCTCTGGATTTTGGCTGAAAGGACGGCTTAGCGGCAAGGTCTTTGGCCCGGATTTAGGGTTCTCCACATTAGATGCCTGGCAGCTACGCTCTTGCATGCTCGCGACACTTCGACGGATGACTGGTTAAGCAATTCCTGCTAGGATATAAACGTTTCTCCGTTGGTGTGTGCGACGAAGAATCCCATTACAAAGCTTCCACGCGAGCCAGTGAACAAACTATATTAGGGAGATGTCACACACTAGTCTATTTACATTATTTCTCTCAACCAATTACCGGGCGCGCCGGTGCCCAGTGATAAGGAAGTCGTGCATAAACATACGCACGCAAAGCCGGTGCAATGAGCACCACTGTTGCCAAAACCACGATTTTGTAGCCCAACTGGGCGACTTTGGCTACTTGGCCCGAGAACGGCAAAGTTCCCAAAGCGGAATTCGCGAATTTTTGGCTACTTTTTACTCTGTCAATAGACGAGATTGTAAAAAAGTAGGATAAATTACGATTTTTGAAAAGGTTTTAAGTTGTTCTAACACACACAAATGATGCTCTTGCTACAAACAAGATAGAAATCAATAAGAACACCGCCCGTAGAGTTACTGTGCAGCCGTGTATGACGTGTGGGGTGACAAAATGGCTTGCTGCATCAGTTGCGATTACAATAAAAAGAAGAGAAAGCGAGTGAACACCTACTGGAAGCGAAAATTCTTTCCTTTGTTAACTTTCGTGTATCACAGTATCATCTGCATGGTGTTGATCGTTCTATGTATAACGTGTAGTATTGTCTGAATTTATCGTGAAGGTTTATATTGATTTTAAAAATCACACCATTCGCCAACAAAATCCCTCGCTAGTCGAGTGGTTAAGAAGGTCTAATCTCTCCTGGCGACGAAAGTTCGACACCACCACTGAGATGCAATTTGGAGGGAAATTAATTTGATCTTGGAATTTTGATTCAAGTGAAATTGATCGAGTCAAAAATAAACGCAAAATATGGTTTTGAAAGGCTCCTAACTTCAATTGAGAGCTTTCATTTTTTGGCAGCAACATTTGTTTTCGCGCGTCTGCCCTCGAATTGCAGATGATAATTTTTGGCAACTCTGCAATGGGTGTGCATAAGCACGAGGGTATTTACGGTGGAAGGCTGGGTTATTAACATATTTATGAAATTGAGAGGTACCTATGGTGACAAGGTTAGTTGTTTTGAAATTTGGCTCGAATGTTCAGAAGGGTCGAATTGCAACTACCTGAGCAGAGAATTTTTAGTGAAGGAAGATACCAGTGCCTTAGTAAATAGGCCCCACCTGCAGGCCCTGTAGGAAATAAGTTCAAAAAGTAAAAATTTTGGAAGCTGCATGTACCTGTAGGGATTTTCACAAAAGTATAATATTTTGTATCAATAGAAAGATAACAAATGTAATTAATTCTATAAGGATACTATATCCAAAAACAGGCTTCCGTTGGGAGTATGACTTTACAAAGGCGAGTACGCGCATTTCCCCCTATTCCAATTTTTGTGTGTTGTAGAGCGTTCATTTTCAACATTCCCGTTTCTATGGAGATGTCCGTTCAAACTTGTGTAATGCGGGTTGAATAAAGCCGGCAGTGGGTTTTAGAGTGGATCTAGCTTTTCCCTGCGTCATCTTTCCCAACAGGGCAGGGCCTATTTGTACATGACTAGCACAGGGACAAAGTGCCGTCGATCTTAGGGCTTTGGGAGAGCACACCATCTTGTGCACAGTGATTAGTGTAAGGTGTTATTGCGTGAACATACTTTACTCTTCTTCTATATCGTGGGTCTTACCGGATAGAGGTTAACGCAGGCTCCAGCAGTTCCACACCAGGTTACGTACGCTGACCTTTGGCTTCATGGTTGCGTAGAAGGAAAGCACACACCTGTGTCTTGGCTTGGATGGATTTGCACGTAGGTGTTTTTTTCTTCATATAAGAGCTGATTAAGGATTGGGTTCATCCAAAGCTTGGGAAAGTCTCTCTACGACAATTGTGAAGCCTGATCTAAGGCGTTGATTCCGAGGTCATCTGCATAGGATAATATAAAACGCCAGGTTCCTGTAGGTCTGGTGGTCATTTGTATAGATGTTAAACAGGAGAGGGGCAAGCACGATCCTTGGGTGGTACATTTATTGAGCCTACGCCATCGACTCTTCTTCGCTCCTGGGAACAAAGAACATCCTATTTACAACGCATCCTTTTGCTACGGAACTGGTTTAGCCGATGGTCAATCTACCATTGATTGACACCCATCCATCATCTAATTCCTCACGAGATATACCGGCGACTTATTTATCGGCCCTGCCAATACCGGACTCGAACCCGGGACCCCTTGGTGTGAAGTCGAGCGCGCGGTAAAGAGCTTAAGAGGAATTTCCCTTTAGGTCTATTGACACTTACGTGCTCATAACCTCGAGACACTGTGATATGCTCAGTCAAGCGGATATACTTGGCGAGTTTCATATCTTACGAGTAGGCACTGTGATTAACAGTGTCCTTACTGCCTGATAGGTCGATGAACCGACTACGGTTAACAAACGATTCTCGAAACCATCTTCGATGTGTTGAGTTACGTAGAAAACTGGACTCGTTGATTTTGCCTGCCGGATACACCTGCTTGTTTGGTATGAGGTGTTCGTCTATCACAAGGGCGATACGTTGAGCAGGAGATCTTCAAAGAGCTTGTAGGTATGGCTGAGGAGTGATATTGGTCGATAGCTTGGGTTTAGATGGATCTTTCTCAGGACTACATGTGCTTTCAGTTAATTGTAGAGCCCAAGAAGCCACTCCTTTGCTACTGAGCCAGGCTTTTTCAGCTGCCCTCAGTTGAGATGTTTTCAAGGCCAACTGCTTTTCCGGTTGGAGCTTCATGCAATAGCGGGTTCCAGTTCACCCATGTTAAAGAGGCAAGTTGAAACGAGGGACATCACTATACCGCTTAGGGGCTAGTTTGATCTCCTTGGTTTCTTGGCCTGTGCTTACATTAAAAGCAGTGTGGGAGACTGTTGGGTGTTTTGGCTGCGTGGGGGGTCTGTTGCATCCCCTCACAGACTTCCGGATGGTGGACAATGCTTCTGTATATGGTCATTATCGGTGGATTACAATTATGGTATGCAGGTTTTTATTGCCTTGGGGAGATCCTCTCCTACACTTCGCATCCTCCACCTTAGCAGTTATTTTAGCGATGAGAAAGAATCGGCTTCAAACATGGTGGTATACTCATGGTATTCTTTAGCACATTCCTGGGAAAGGTCTGGTATAGAATCGTCCTGGAAGTCTTTGTATGAATCTTTGGGTAGTCCTTTCACTAGTTGGACAAATTTTGTCATAGTTAAAGGGTTTTAGAGCAATCCTTTTCACATTCTGATCTAGATCATCAATGAATATTGACGCGTCTGCTTTTCTATAGTTAAGCAATGCTACACAAGGCATTTGATGGCTTACTGCAGCGTTGAATTGTATACCGATTGGTCGAGTTGGGTAGTGGGAACAGGAACAGAACAATCTTGCTACACAGATTAGAGATTTTTTGCTAACAGTAGCTAGATCAGGGTTGTAATCCTTATTCCAACGGATGCTATAAAATGATGGGGGCTGCTTAGGGCGTGATGGTGGGACACGTATATGTTGACTGATCTAACCCTCTTCGACAGCCTGTCCATCTCTATTTGTTTCATTTTCTGTAGCCCCATCGGGTGCTATGGCTGTTGAAATCACAGTGAAGAAATGGGGTTTTAGTGAAATTCCTGTTTTGTAGACGGATTTAAAACTATGTACAGAGCTGAGCTCATGGGAGGACTTTCCCGATGTTGTTGTAAGCTGCACATGAGGTTGCCATGCTACAACAGCGCCAGTTTTCACATTGGCACATCCATACTGTCAGAGTGGTCTCTCAATGACAAGGACCATTCCTGGTATGGTTAGGCGATGACTGGTAGGTCATTAGCATCAGTGTGGTTACTTTTTGCAGTAGAAAACCCTCCATATTCAATGCAGCTATAGTCAGGACAGACCTTAGAAGGCGGCCCGCACTGCCCTCTTGCCATGATAGGGAAATAATTGAGAACTGATGTTATAGAAACAGTGTTTGCTGGTGTAGAGATTAGCTTCACTGTCAAGCAGTTACTGGCCAGTGGTGACAGTGTAATACCCCTGTAGTTTTGGTGTAGATGGAGGTCACCTTTCTTGGGTAGAGGAGTGATGAACAATGTTGAAAAGGCAGCTTGTTTGTGTTTCCCATGTAGGTGATGTCCTTACAAAATTCTGTTGATCAGTGGATTCTTCCAGATTACTGCAGGGATGTTGTCAGGACCAGTGTCTTGGTGTTGTTCAGTTTCTTCATGGCAGTTCTGAGCTCCTCTATAGTAAAGGTCAAGTCTGGATGGGAAAGATACTTATGATTGAAGAAAAGGTTCATCATGAAAATGGCTAGTGCACACAAGTGTTGAAAAAAAATGTGCGCTTGGCCGGAATCAAACCGGCAACCTCTGTATTACATGTTTTTTATGACTTTTACTCTGCACTATGCAAACCTTTAATATATACAACTCTAACATAAATCAGTACTAAATAGGGCACTTTCAAGGGAGGTCAATAGTTAAACTTAATTGGCCAAACTGGACAGTTAGTTAAACCAAAGTTTTAAATCCGGTTTTGTCCCCGCTAACGAGGGTGGCCGGATAAACCTCACACTCAGCAATACTGCTGTGTGAGGATTTATTGGACACAGACTAAGGAAATGTGGTTCAATCCCTCAAAGTGTAAGAGTATGAGGATCACCCGTGAAAGGAATCCAGACATTGCAAACTACACCGTGCCGATAGCTAACCTGGAAGAAACAAATAACATCGATACCTCGGTGTGTAGTTCGGAAAAGACCTCCGCTAGAACAAATCAAAACAGCACGCTATTCCAAAAGCGTCCAGGGTGCTAAATTTCATCACAAGAAACTTCATGTTGGCGGTCCATCCATCAAAGAGAAATTGTATGTAACAGTCATCAGATCTCACCTTATTACACTCAAGCACCTGCTTCATGATATCCCTACACCAGTTCAGAAATCCAGAAAAGAACAGCCAGCTTTTTAAACCCAGTACATATGGAAAGAGGAACGATTCAACATCTGGATAGAAGTTTCATATAGAAGCCCCATGGATGCAAATGAGGTATTTGCAATTTATTCCGTCAAGGGCTACTGCACAACATCATACAGCGACATGACGGAATCAATTGTATACCTCATTTGCATCCATGGAATTCTATATGAAAGTTCTACCCAAGCATCATTACTACCTTGAATACCTTCTTCTTTGTGACAACGCCATACAACACAATGCATTTGAACACCAATATTTCAAAGATGTGAAGCAGAGTAGAAACGCCAACGGACGCATATGCCGTTAATAAAAGGTCAATTTTTAAGGGTCGACTTGGTGAGAGGCCTCATGAGCACTCGTGGGTTAGAGGAGGAACGATATTTGCGCCGGGTTTCATTAGCAATTAAATTGATTAATTATTAACACAGGAGAGAGGAGAAACCCAATTATTCCCAACAGGACTGCAGGAATAAGTCTTAAAATGTATATTTTGTTTTAAATATACCCCCCCAAATTTTCAATCGGCTTTCTACAGGTCGATATATGGCCAAATTTAGTCATGATCTGCTGTCAATTTCCAGCAGAATTTTTTCCAATGTTTAATTGTTCAATACCTGCAAATGTGCATATTATCAAAATGAAGACTAATTTTTAGCATTGATGCTGAGATAAAATTATTGGCATTTTCATCTTCTGATAGGATGTATCGATGGCAATGACCGCACTTGACTAGAAAAGTCAGTTTGAAAAACGTCAAAATGTAGTGACCAGATAGATCAAATATAGATCAACTCTATACCTATATATAGAGTGACTATTGCTTTCTATGACATACACGCTTGTTAGTCAGTAGCAAGTGCGCTAGTCAAAGTAAACGAAGTGTTACGGGTTCGAGTCTGATAGCGGACATACTTTCTTTTTTAACACCCTCAGTGCACAGGCCAGCTCCCGGAAAAAGAGTAAAAATATTTCAAGTTATAATCTTATTACTATCAATTTATTATTTTCCTGATCTCATTTGGGTGGGGCTTGAGGAGTAGGCGGATTTGGGTGGGGCTTTTCTCTTTCCAAAGCAGGTTTCGCCACTGTGGAATAAGCGCACCAGGTTATTCCTTCATGTAACACCTGCACGAAATAATCAATATGCCCATGAATAGAGTTGAATGGTGTAAAGGCTTAATTGATTTCTGTCATTAAGTCTTACACAAAGGTTACCCTAATTTACCCATCCACACTGCCGTAACATCATTTCAATCATCATTACTGGTTTTTCTTATCTTTTTAGTAGTGCATTTCTTTCTGCTAAAACGATTGCAGTTTCCCAATAAAATTATATAAAACTTAACAATCTATTTTTGTCCTTCTGAAAGTTTCCAAGAGGCACAAATAAATACTCGATTTGCTTCTAGAGCGTCAACAAAAGTTCTGCAAGAGGTTCGTACCTACTTGCGTCATGCTTGCGTGTCATTGTCACGCTTTGACAAAACACCTTTCAGATCAAAACAACAACATGCGATATGGCGTCGTAATTAACAGGCCATAATTCACGATTTTTTCAGACAAACTAATGACATCAAGATTCTAACCTGTCGCATTTTTCGTTGATGGCGAATTTTCATGGGCCTTATATGTTCCCCTTTTTGTCGTTCGTGACTCTGCCTTTCGCCCTATTTTGGTACGTATTTTCGGCGTGTTTAGATTTAATTTTCTCGCACGAAATGCACATATTTCTACCAATTTATACATGGAAATCAAAGTTTAGTTTACTTAAGTATCTTATATGCGTGGTAAGTTTCATAAATTGAACCGAAAATTAATATCATTTCGATTATTTAAATTTTTCTTTAGCAGTACTCGCACTCGCAAATCGGAGCGCTTGGATTTAAAATTTTGTGACGTCATATAGGGGTCACGTCCTGTAAAAAATACCGGAAAGTAATGCCACTGGCCGTTTCCTACTGAAAGTATCTTGGTATTTAGAAGCCTGCAAAACCACAAATGTTCAAACATTTACTGTTACCTCTGGACAAAATTGAATTTCGTCTTAAAAATGTATCATCTGAAAGGATTAAAAAAAACAAAAAAACCGAAAATTAAAAAAAAAATTTTTTAGTTTTTTTTTCAAATTCCTACTTTCATATTATATGAAAGTAGGAAAGTTTGAAAGTCTTTTGGAGAGTAGGAAAATATTGCTGATGAAATATTTCAACAACCCTGCAAGTGCAGTGTAGTTAATTACCTAAAATCCAAAGTAATTGATAATTCTAATATGATTAATTATAAAATTAACTCATGTTTTTAAATGTATTTGTTTGGAGCCTTGCACAAAATTTTGTTTGTTTTTAACCTATACCAAGTTTACATGTAATGATTGTAATGAATACCAAAACCTGTGAAATTTCAGCTTATGATGTTCGCAGGTCACTGATCATTTAAAAAAAAATGCGGAAAAATGGCCCGGGTTACTTTTGTATATGGACAAGCACAATATAGACTGAGTTACAATGGAACATTCAACAGGTTACAATACTTCTAAAAAGAAAGTGGCTACGGAAATTTTAAAAATAAATGGAACTATGGTACTAGTGTTTTGTTCTGGCAGCCTTTATTCTCCTTGTCTTAATTATCCATTCAAAATCC
>JAMKCH010032163.1:0-62795 GCA_023653785.1 Ophioderma brevispina | reverse complement strand
TTACATTGAAATAAAGTTAAAATATAAAAGCAAACAAGCAAAAACAAATTAAAGTATTAATAATAACTTGTATAGGCCTACTATGAGCCATTTCCAAGCTTGCTCGATTTTACATCACTGGACAAATTGAAAAAAAAAACACCTACTGAAGGTACAGGTACGATTTATACAAATGACAGGTGTAAAATTTTTGCACTTGAAACAAAAATTATAAACCTACACGTGTACAAATTGTGTCATTTCGTAAACGTGGCAACAAAATTACGGACCGAAATGATTTTCCTTAAAAAGATGAAGAAAACATAATTGCTCAAAATTAAGCATGTAATACTAGAACAATGTTATATCTCAAAAAAGGGAGAATATGTTCTAACGTTATTGTTTTACATGATGCTTATTATAATTTTCTGCTGTTGTTTTTCTACACATGTAATGCAACTTTTCCATTGCTAGCCTATAGTGTAGATTATTTTTTACGAATCCACACTTTTTTGCACGAATCTACAGTTTACTGTAGATTCGTGCAGAAAAGTGTGGATTCGTAGAAAATAATCAACAGGACAAACAAAGAAATGACGTCATAGCAATGGTTTAACCATGGTGTAGCCAACATTTTGACATTGTATCGCATGGAACGCCTTAGAATGGTTTAAACAGGGTTGGAAACGCTGAAAAAACATACGAAACAGCATACATCTGAGCCAAAAAGTGAATTTTATTATTTTATTTAATAGACCTGTGACGTCACGACGAACGTCATAGAGCACATCACATGTGAGATAACGTGTTTTGTCGCACGTTCTTTCCAGGCGGTGGCGGCTAAGCCCCATTCAACATAGCAACTCACCCAAAATATCAAAAGAAATTACAGCACTACGGAGTGCAAACCACAAACCAATTTGGGGCCATTCTTCGGGATGTCACACACGTGACTGAACTTTATTTCCCTCCCATGACAAATCAAATCTAGCAAAAGTGAAAACAATATTTTTGGTTAGATTTTATCCAAACCTAACCAAGAATAATGTTTCCACTTTCGCTAGATTGCTTGTTGTGTCGCCTGCCCTAAGGCAGGAAGACACATAGGGATCACTTTGTCCACTGTAGTTGTCTGTTGTTGATGTCTGTTGTTGATGTCTGTTGTTGATGTCTGTTGTCTGTTGTGAAAAGGGGTTAACATTTGCCTGTAATATCCTCATACTTTGATGGATTTAAACCAAACTTGGGTCACAGGTGCAACATGGCATCCCCCACTTGTTGATGAGGTCAAAAAGTTGAAAAGTTGAAGTTCAATTGGAACCAAACTTGAATCATAGGTGCAACATGGGATCCCTTATTTGTTGATGAGGTCAACGGTCACATACCAAGGTCAAAGGTCATGTGAGGTCAAGTTGTAAGATAGGTTGAAAATGTAAAATTGACCTCATTTGAAAAGTTGAAGTTCAAATGGAACCAAACTTGAATCATAGGTGCAACATGGGATCCCTCATTTGTTGATGAGGTCAAAGGTCACATATCAAGGTCAACGGTCATGTTAGGCCTATCATTCACTAACCGGGACGACAGGCGACACAAGCGGTCCGAGGACCGATGTATTTTTTTTGTAATGGGAGGCAAATAAAGTTTAGTCTCGTGTGTGACATCCCGAAGAATGGCCCTTTTGGTGCTTTAATGTTGGTCGGTCATGGGTGTTTTCATGTATTGAGAACAGGTCCCGCAAGGGGTATAATCTCACTGCAAATTAGTTCCGTTAGGGGTCTATTTTCACTGAAAACTAGTATAATTTTACCAAAAACTGGTCCCATTAGGGGTATATTTTCACTGAAAATTGGTCCCGTTAGGTAAGGGATGGGCGATAACTATTAATGTTATTCTCTTCAACAACGTACACTTTAATCTAAACACAGAAAAATTATTGTTTGAACAGACCACCAAAGGAGACTAAGTCAATATCATTCGCGCGGGGAGTTCCTAATCGGAGATTCCGGGAAAATTGCGTGTCCGCGCCAGCTTGCATCTGCATTAGTCTTGTTCAAGACGTTTTCATGTTCCTTTATACACTGAAAATGTCAGGGGGAAGGACGCCTGATGTTCGGTACTAGATTTGGGATTTTGGAGGTTGCCGAGCTCCTGTGGACCTCGCTCTATGGAAAAAATCCCCAAATCGGCATTAATATACCTGATTGATTTCTCAAAAATCGCTTGATGAATTCCTTCAATTTTACCATACCGCAAGAAGACGTCATTTTAATCAATTTTGTACTGCGAACTTTTAGTTCGTAGAAGAAATTTGGAGAGAAATGCATTTTGAAAATTCAATTTTCGCGCCTTTTCAAAAATCCCTAGACTGCACGAACTTATATATTCAAATTTAGTCTCATTCTCATGTATTTGGGGTCCTACCACGCCTATCGACTCCACAAGGTCCGAGCACAAACATATACAAACGCACATGAGATTACCGCGTTCATGCAACACAACCTCTAAAATCCCAACTCCAGTATTGAACATCGGGCGTCTTCCCCCCTGGTTTTAGGGATTTTTTTTTCCATAGAGCTCTACAGCTCGGCAACCAAAATCTCAAATCTAATAAAATGTATTTCAAATGGTATAAGCCGGATTCGCGGTTTTGTATAGATGCTTTTGTTACAGTGTGACCTGTAAGTGAAGTGAGGAGTTCCTTCATTGACCGAGACGCATCGTACGCACAGGACGGTCTCCTTTTCCTACCTTGCCGTAGGTTCGTCGTGTACTATGTCTGAAAAGCGTAATCCTGACCCGACGGATTCAGCGGGTACTAGTGGTAGGCCTAGTGCTGTTTTGCACTGCCCCAGTAGTGGATGCTGCGGGTCTGCAGTTCAAATATCCCAAGACCAATTACCTCTACTATCAGGTCAGCTGTGGGTCGCGCTGTTGGCTCGCTTCAGGGCTATTTCGACCAAGCTATTTCTACGTTAAGAAAGACAGTGATAAGAAATTCACGGCTACAACGCAAGAATTTGAGCAATTCAAGAAAACAGCTTGAAAAAGGGGCTTAACCTTTCTGTTAAAGGGCAACACAGCTTCAATTTGAGTTTAATAAAACCATAACTCTTGTCAAAAGTAGAGAGTTCCAGTGAGTTGTTGAAAGAAGGTAAAACAGTAAAATCTGAGAGTATTCTCAAGGATGTTTGTGGATTCGCTTAAAACGAGAAACCAGCACATTCGTTTGGCCTATAAGAGTGATACTGGTTGTGTACCAATGTTAGTAATGTTATATCCTTAGAGTGGGGTATGTGTTTTTTTTTTTGCTACTGTTATAAGTTTTTAAACTATAGTGCTGCTTAGAGCCGCACCCTCGTGTATTCCAGCACGGTTTGTTATGTCAAGGCTATTAGCACTAGTTACCTCTCTCGTCGTGGCTGAGAAGGCTGAGGGGCGTAGACCCGAAGCCATTCTCAGCCACAATGGCGAGTTACGAGTGTAATATCCGACTAACACACATCTGGGACTCCAACCCTATTCTTTTTCGCTCCATTATTTTTGCACAATGGATGTTTTTTGAAATTGTTGCTCATTCACAAGAAATCAATTACCGTTGAACCGGATAATGTATTCAAGGTTGTAGAATGGTGTGAATTAAGAGGCTTAAAACGCAAATACTGGACAAAACATTCTTCGATTGTATAATGATGAAGATTAGGTTCAATATTGATCGCATTTTCAAGTCCCCGCATCAGCATTTCGTACTGCAGATTTCATTGGTATATGTGTGTGGTTGATGTTGCTGTCACGTTTGCTTATCAGAAGTGGATATATATGCACATTTAATAGTTGAACTCTCATTGACTTCATACCCTGTTGATAATATAGAAGTAGATACTGCTTTATGGACATTACCCGGCTAAATGGTGTAAACGAGATCAAGATGTTACTCAACTATTTAACCACGTATATGGTCAGCAGACACTCTGTGGTGTATGTAGTGAATAACTATACAAAGTGATGATGAAACCCGTTTCTTGGAATTACAAGCTAATGCACTTGCAACTTGGAGAGCCTTGGAAATATATTTTATTGTATTATGATCATGATTCGTTCTAAATGAATAACCCTGAATTTGGATATGAATCCAAATCCGGGAATCTGAGGAGTTATGAGAATTTCCCGAAGATTAGATCTGTAAATATCCAGTAACTGCCGATGGCAGAATCATACTTCGGTAATATACTGATCGACGATGGCACTATATGGGGACAAGATTTCATCGGGATTTGTGTATTCTCTCTGGATAATCCAAGGATTAATAGGAAATGGTATACCCCATTTTAATTGCTTTTTCTCGTTTTTGTCCTATTAGTGCCCAAAATATTTCGTCTGTACCGCTCGCACAACAGGTTTCAAATCGCACTTTTTTACCGCATTCGTTTTTTAAAGTAAGTTTTTTTCAATTTATTTAATCGTGGCCGACTAAAAATGTCGCGGGAAAAGTTTCATACGTCCCCCTTGTAAAATTTTACAAGAGACAAATTTTGTATTTATGACATCACTCACGAACCCTCTAACCCTAAAACCCAAATTTGAAAAAAAAATGTTTACATGTACAACATGAAAAACCTGTGTGCGTATGCCCTTATTGCTTAAAAGGTGCAACGAGAGATTTTGAGGCAAACCCAAATATTGTGTCATAACTAGAATTTTCATATAGATTAGATATCTTGCCTTGTATTTCGCTACGGAATGCCTTAAAAGGAAACAATAGGATTTTGATTGCTTATATTTCAATGTAAAACATAGGCTGAATTTTGTATGATGCTCCTATAGGCTCAATTATACCTTTCACAGAATTTTTTTCGCCCAATAAACATTTCTCGCTTCCCTTTTTTCTAATGGGGCTTTTTTTATGGCAAGCCTGATATCAGGGCAAAACTCAGTACTGTCGATTTTTAAGGAACATCTATGTGAAACTCTCGTTTGCTTACCCTTAAAATATTGGCTCTATAGGAAAGCAGCTTTGATTTTTTCTGTCGTGCACGCAGAAAAATCAAATCATACTAAATTATCTTATTACATAAAGACGGTGTAATTCACTTCATGTGTTATCGAAGTATGGTTGATAGCATTTCAAATAATGCAAAAACCTCGGGCTCGAAAAAAATGGGCGCCTGCTTCCTAGAAATGTACTCTTTCTGTTTAAATAAAAATGAAATTTTACGCGGTCGCATAATTTCATATAAACAAACTGAAATTTCATGCATATACTTTACACAACTGTCAGAGAACAATCTATGATTATAATTGAAGCTTAGAGCAAATAACACAGGGAAACACAAATTAAATACATCTAAAGAAAACGCACAAAAGATCCAAAGAGCAAGCAAGTTTCGGTTAGGTTTTGACAATTAAAAAAACAACTACTGAAGCAAAAATATTCTAGGCCTAAGTACACAATAACAAGTTGAGGTGACTAATGCCATTAACGTTAATCAACCTGCAAATGAAAAATAAGATCAAATAAGTCAAATTTCAAAAATTTCTCTCAAACACAAAGAATATATAGTTGAAAAATGTATTGAAATACTCCAAGTCATACAAAATAAAATAAAAAAGTAACGACAATTCTTGTGAGATTCATAATATAACTTAAACTAGAAAAAATAAACAACCCACAAACTAAAAAGGAACGAACCAAAAATTAACTCGTTGTATGGGTAAAAATGATATCGTATTTTCATGTGATTTTATCAAACGGAAATATATTTTTCTAAATTTGCCATATGTAATACCTGCTTTGTATTTTTTTTCCTGCATTGTATTGCGCGAATGGAGCGAATGTATCCAATACCACGCCATTCGTAAACTCGTGCGAAAGCAGTCCGCGTTTCTGAGTTACGAATGGCGTGTTATTGTTTACATTCGCTCCATTCGTGCAAAATAAGGGGCGAAAAAACATAGGGTGACGTCACAGATGTTTTAAGCTTGTTGTAACACGTGAAACTCGTGGAGTATGTTTATCTTTCTTTGTTGTTTTAATATGGCTTACTGCTTCTGTATGGAACATTCTTTTGTTAATTTTTTCCCCGTTGTGTGGAATCATGTATACATTGGTGTCCGGTGTGACAGAGTAACAGTATTGAATTTTAATGGATCGATTGATTGCTTTTCAGAACATTGTTTATTTTACCAGGGCTTTTAAAATGTCGATTGCGGCTCATTTTAATGATATGGTTTTCGTTAATTTTCTCTTGCTTATATTGTTTTCGTATTCGTATTTTAGGTTGGAATGCTGTCGTTTTGAGTATCTTTCAGATGACCTGCCAGCATTCCTGAGGACGACAAAAGATGCGTCAGGCTCATGCTCGTGCGGCTAGAAACGGCCGCGTTTGCCTCGCGTCTAAACCCCGAAGCGCTCTCGTTTTAGTCCGCGATGTTCTCTTGCAGCTCTACTGCTCCTGCCGCTCCAGACCTTTTTCGTTTCGTGGCTTTCATGCCAAGATAGAACAACAGGTTTTTGGGTTCTCTGGCAACCAGATGTGGGCTTCCCAGAAGTGGGGCCAAAGCCATCCGACTATTGCTTCTGTTGCGGGAATCTCGGACATTGGGAGGCTTAATTGTCCCACCAAGATCTCGCCTGGTACCAAAGTTAACAACCCTAGCCAGCAGTGGCAAATAGTTCTACTCTTTTTTTTCAGTAACAGCACGCGTATGCTTTGTAACCTATGTTAAAGTTTTGTTTGCCATGATATTTTAAGCAGTATTGTATTCATAGTTTTGGAAATGATTTTTCTATGTTGTATGGTGTCTTTTTCAGCAGTTTTTGTTCATATCTTTATATTTTTATATACAAGACACATCTAATATCCACTATGTACACCATGATTCTAGGCTGCCAAACCTGAGCCTCACACTGGTGTTTTTTATCATACGTTTCCCTTGAACATGCACTCTGTTGGTTTGAGCAGCATGGGAATTCTGCAGGGTACGGTTCAGATTTCTTATGACATTATTATTCAGATTATGAACAAGGTTTAGCGGAACCCATTGTTAAGGGTAGACTCAAATCTAACATTGCGTTTTGGAAGTATATTAATTCGTCTCCTTTGTTCTAGATTTGTAATTGAGCCACGGGTAAAGAAGCTCCTTTTTTGAAACACCCCCACCTGCTCTCTTAGAATAACAAGTCAGGCGCATGATTATGCGTCCCTTTGTTGCGTGAATCGGTCTCTGATCTATTAGCAAGGTCCTAATATAGCCTGGTTTCGAGAGACCGGATGTTATTAATCCTCTTTCCGTGTCCAAACCGAGCTCGGGTAAAGTTGAGCTTATCTTAGATCTAAGATATGTTAATCAGTACTTAATGGAAAAAGAAAATCCAATTTGAAGACTGGAATACTGCTCTCTCTCATATTTAAACAAAGGTGATTTTCCTTTTGTTTATTTGACCTCAAGTCTGGTTACATCATTTGACATTTTTGGCCTGATCAACTCTAAATTTCTTAGTTTCAGTTGGGATTTTGGTTCAGGCCCTAGGTATTTTGCATTTTCAGAATTTGCCATTTGGCCTTTCGTCGAAGACTGCTTCCTTATTTATACCAACTGCCTAAGATCATTTGGTTCGTTATTGGCGTAATTCTGGTATTTTTATTGTTCTGTTCCTTGATGATGGCTGGGGGAGAGCCCATAATGAAAGTATTTGTTCTGATAGTGCTAAGCGTTTCGTTATCGCAGGTTTCGTTCCAATAAGAAAAATCTCAATGGAAGCCAGTTCAATGCTTATCTTGGTGAGGGGATACTGAACATGTATGATGGTTCCTTCAAGTCTCCAGAGGAGATATTTGCTGATATTTCTCCATTCCTATTCAACTATTGCCGGATCTTTACCTCTCTTTTCGGCGAGGAAGTTTGCTTCAATCTCGGTAACTTATATCTCTATTTCCTGTTATGGTGCGATTTCAACAGCTATCTAGATATAGGTATTATGAGGTTGTTCAAAATAACCAGTGGGAATCATTTTTATTCCTTACCTCCTGATAGCCAAGTGTTTGATGAATTGTTCTTTTGGAAGTTTCTCATCTCAGAAACCTCGGTACAAACGCTTTGTTTTTTGAATTCTCTAAGACCCACATTTGCTTACCTATACAAACGCTAGTAGCGTGGGCGGAGGTGCCTGGATCTCGGATACACTCAAGTTTTAGAGAAACTTTACTCTGTATGAACGTGCGAATAGCTCCACTTGGAGAGCGTGAGGGCGATGCACTGGCATACGAGCCTTTGCCCAGAATTGGTCTGGTACGAAAGAATTGAGCTTTTCAATCGGGACAATCATGCGGTTGGTTCGATAGTAAACACGGTAGTATGAAACCTGATTTTCATTGCTCTTTGAGTATAGATGTTTTTTTCAATTTTGTAAAGAGAGTAATATGTCTCCTCCGAAAAAAGTGCAGTGGATTTCCAGAGACCACAGAACACAACGTGCTGATGAGCTTAGTAGGGATTAGACAAGACTTTGGGGTGTCTCCAATGGTTTTTTTAATTGGTTGATGGTAATTTGGGGCCCGCATACCTTTGACAGGTTTGCCACAGATTATAATACTAAGTTAACTAAGTTTAACTCTAGGTCTATGTGTGCTGCTGCTGTCGTCTGGTTTAGCGCCTTCCTCCGGCACTTGGAGTGAGTGAAAAATACCTGGCTTGAATCTCCTCTCTCCTCTTATTAGTAAAGGTCTTTGAACATCTAAAGCTTGTTCATTCCGCTTATAGGTACTTATTAATCCCCGAATGGCCTTCTTTCCATTTTGGCCGTTAAATTCTTTCTAAACATAGCAGCTTTCACCGTATGGTTTTACATGATCATTAGGTTCAATGACCCTTCGTTCATTTTTAGTTCAGGTAAAAATCCTAATTCCGACTCTCTTTGGTTCACTCCAGTTTCACTCTCGCAGTTTATGTGGTGGGGACTTAAGATGGCTTTTGAAGCTCATTTTCCAGTTTCCCTTAATGTATATATGTCCAGTTGATGTACGAATATGAAATTTAAACCCCGATTTTTTTGCTCACAGGAAACCAGAGCTGTATAGCTCCATGACCCATGGTTTACACTGTTGACTAGATTGATATAGGCTTTTAATTGCGTGACTGTATAGTCCTTAAGCTGAATAGCTCATTTACACATAATTATGATATGGTCTGATTTAATATCCAGCATATTGCTTTGAGTGATTGCCGAGTGGCTCGATCAGCTCTTATAGCGAAATGCATGATTAGCTTTTGATAGCTATATATTTTTGCTCACGTGATTTATAGTAAACAGAAGATTGGAATTTGGTATTGATGGCCGAGTGGCTAGTTTAGCTCTTGATTGAGCTTTTTATAATTTTATGACCGGTGTTCTGTCGAGGTTCTGAGTTATCATTGTGTAAAGTGTTTATATATTGCAGTTTTGTTTGTTCCTTTCCAGATCTATTTCTGAGAGCTATTCATCAACGTTGGCAAAAAGTTCTTGCTGCGTCTAGAGCAGATAACCCAAGTGCAGAAAACCGGTATGATCGAAGCGTTTCAATCATATAGGAATAGTTGGTGTCATCAAGACAAGATTTAACGCTACATATATTTTTACCAGCAACTGTCCAGGATCTTGCCCAGTTGCTTGATTTTTTTATATCAGCTGGAGCTCCTTATTCCCGATGGAGGCTTCCTTCTACCTAATGTAAATGGCGTCACGATTGTGCTATTAACGTTGTTTCCAATCCTGCGATTCACGTTTTTTCCATAATGTAACTTATGGGCTTAAAAAGCTTTTGGCGAAGCCTTACGTAAGAAGGAACCTGTACTCCAGCCATGTTAGGCGATTGTGGACAAGTTTTGGTGACTCTATATCTGATTGGATATTAGACTTTGTGCAAGACGCTGTTAGCTTACGCAGGTTTCTTTAGACACAATAATTATTAACATCAGCGATGTGATGTCCAGAATATTCCCTCATTTATTAATATTTTGGTTTATAAGAGTAAGACCGATATCTTTACAGGGCCCAAAAAGG
Organism: Ophioderma brevispina; assembly: GCA_023653785.1. NCBI lineage: Eukaryota > Metazoa > Echinodermata > Ophiuroidea > Amphilepidida > Ophiodermatidae > Ophioderma > Ophioderma brevispina. Next base: position 52,777 of record JAMKCH010032163.1, on the reverse strand, counting down.
TGCCTGGTGCTCATTGCGGCAAACCAATTCCCCGACATCCCGGTGCGGCTCTTAAAAGGTTATAAGATGTTCAGGTCTGAATAACGATTCGGATGAGGTTCCTGTTTTCGCAGAGTAACATACATGAAGTCCACTAAAGGTCTTGTCTTACCATCTCAGGACAGGTCCACCCCTTTCCTTTTCTAGGGTGTTTGCAACTGTTCAGGAGCGCCTAGCATATTACCTGGATTTGACCCTGAAAAATTTTCGGTCTTCATAGTCCCCTCCGAAGTGGGGGTTCCTCATCGAGCTGCTAATATTGGCGGTCCCCATACAGGCTCTTTAAAAAACATGGCCGCTGGAGATCTGAGACAGCTAAAGATGTATGTTCCAAGACAGTTTGAAAGACAAGGCCCGCGGTTTCTTTATCTAGGACTGTAGTGCCAGTGTTACTGTCAATGGAGTTAAATGCTTTGTATGCGTAGGCTTTGATAAGTATTGTAATTTTGTACCAATATTATTATTGCATGCGGTGTTACCTGCAGATGTAGGGTTGCTGTAAGTGAAATAATAATTAATATTGTAGTGTCAGATGGTCCTTGTAAGAAGACTAATTGATAGTTTTATATTTTTTTGCACATGGCTATTAGCAGGAAGCATTTGTTCATTATAATTAAAAACATTGACTGTTACCAACTATTATCTCTTGTTTATAGTGTGTTTCTTGTTTTTCAGCCTGGCCCGTTCTTTTATCCTTGACATGGGGAGGCGTGGCAGCGTGACGTGCGAGCGATGCTTGGTGCTCCCCAAGTTTTTATTTATTGTTTTTTATCTTTATATGTTTCAGCAAAGCCGGGTTAGGCGGGATTGAAAATGTTTTATTACCGTTTGAGGAACGAATTAGGAAATAAATGTATTTTCAATGGTATCGCCGGATTAGCGGTTTTGTATGAGGCTTTTGTTACAGGTGTGACTGTAAGGAGAAGTGAGGATTTCTGCATTGACCGAGATCGCATCGTACGCACAAAGGACGTCTACTTTTTCCGGGTGTGGTTTGGTGTGAAGCACCTTATGAGATTCCGTGATGATAGTCGAGAATTACAAGATTCTTGGAGTTCTGGCTCACAAGAGGTTCGAGTGCCTGTTTTCTCATTCGCTGTCCATCTGGAGGTTGGTAAGACATTAATCTTCAGTGTTGTTAAGTCTTACCCCTTTCTTATTTTATTCTGACGGTCCGGCAGCGTGACGTGCGAGCGTGCTTGGGTGCTTCCCAAGGTTAATATTAGTGTTTTTATATTTATATGTTTCATGCAAAGAGGGGTTAGGCCGGGCGATTGAAAATGTTTTTTACCGTTTTGAGGACGAAGTAGGAAATAAGAACATCGTGCATTCGTCTTCTCCCCTCAGGTGTAACGCAGATTGACACCACAGGCAGAATTGGAATCAACAAGAATTGGCTCTTATAAGAACTAGAGTAGATGGAAAAGGTCAGTTCTGGCTCATCTGTCTGATTTCTGTATTTTTTAAATCCACCCAACTTTTTTCATTGGGTTTCTGTTGCTTTTTACCCCACAGCCACCCCACATCAATCTCCTCCTACAGCCCCTACCACCACATACACACCCCCTCACCACAATCCCCCTACATCCATATCATCACTCAATTCCTACCAGCCTCAATCCTCACAGCAATCCCTTTACATGGCCCACTCCCTATCATAATTTCTGCACATCAACTTCTGTCAAACCCGCCACCCCTCCATCCCCAAATCCTCCCAAATTTTTTTTTTTGAATTTATAAAATAATATAACTAACAAAATATAAAAGATGGCGCAAAATTCGAAATTTCCCCGAAGAATTTGATCAGCTCTGCGAGGACCAGCAACCGAATTCCAAGAAACTATCCGATTTAAATAGGAGAGGGGAGAGAAGAAGGGATAGACTTGGACAAAGACCAGTATACATGATCCAAGACACCATAAAGGTTGAAACCAACAATGGAGAATCATCAACCATCATGATTCGCTCCGCGCGGGAAGAAGTAGGGACTACATCGGAGTTTCTAGCCATGGAGACTAGAGGACCAATACCTACCGCTGTCTAATCAGAACCCAAAGGTCAAGCGCAAAAGACAAGAATGGAACCAACTCTATGACTTCAATCTAGTGAAACCCCCAAAAAAACTAATCCCGAACTGGATAAAATTCCATCCGGGATTTTTTTTTACTATTCAAAGTTTTAGAGGATTGACTGACCCCTCGGGCAAATCAATCAATTCTTGTCTTACAATGCTCTTTTTGGTGATCCTTCACTCAAGTCATTCCCATGAACGGATCTCCATTCTTTTTTTACAAACGCTGTCGATCGTATATGTTTCGAGAGACCAATTTGGATCGGGTCGCCCTCCTCCTAACCACCTTCCAATTCCACCCGCTTCATACAACTATCTCATTTCACATTGCTTGGAATCCTTTTTTCATTCTTCAATTTTTGCGGAGCGGAAGGTTCAGCTCAAAAAACCTTTTTTTTTCTTGATTGCCTCATTTGGCTTCATTCCAATCAGTCGAGTTTCTTCGTTATTCAAAGCTAGACATGGTGTTACCTATATGTTAGGTTTTGTGTTGGTGGGGGGGCGGGTTGGCAGTTGACTATGCTGTAAATCACACTATTAATGACCAATTACCGGAAAAGAATTTATTGTGGTGCTTTACTGGAACATTGTGCCCCTATTTTTTGCCCGTTGAAAAAAATACGGAATATTTAGCTAACGGATAAAATTTCTAAGTGCAAGTGCACCAAAAGGTAAATCATCACTGTGATTAATTTATTCACGCCCCCCCTTTGGCACCCCATCAACTCACATAGGCCTACACCCGCAATCACCCACTCCATCACCCCACCCCATATCATCATGGCATACACTTACTCCTCTCTAGAGTCTCATCTTCCCTCCAGGAAAGAACATCACTCCTTTCTCGGAGTCCTCCCCTCCCATCCCACCCATCCTTTTCCTTCCCCCATCCACTTCCCTTTTGCTCAACTTCGGAATAACGCAGCTCTTGCGCAATTCGGAATATATTCCCTAGAAGCTGGCTAAGATCTGTAATGCACTTAATTTAAGGAGAGGATAACTCAACTTTTTTAGACGATATGAACCCTAGAACAAACTTGTGAGATTTGCCAAAATTGATATCCAAGTGCGAAAGGCCTGATTTCGCCAAATTCCAAATTGCCGCCATAATCAATGAAAATAGGCTACTAGGATTCTTAAGGTTGCTTAGAACAAACGAAATATTCTCTGTGTTTTTTTTCATACAAATGGTATATTAAGATCAAAGCAACACAGAGATCATTAAAATTGTATTTTCACATTGTTAAATGTTCAAATCCAAGATGGCGGCAAAATGGCGGCCAAAAACATTCAAAAAATATAACAAAATTGGCAAGTAATTGACTCTTAATTTGCATAAATCAATTCCAGCAGTCCAGCGTAGCAATCAATTAATTAATAAGATCTTAATGGACCACATAAAATTTATCTGACAGTATTTTGATATTTGTATAATACTTAAATTCAAAATGGCGCTCGATTAAGGCTACTGAAAAGGAAAACACATAGAATGCCACTGTACCGTATCATCAGAAATTGCCGAACAACACAAATAATGCCATATATCATGCATATAAAGTTGGGGGTTATCCTCATGTGCGTACAGTGCGTGTCTTAGCCCAGACCCTCTTATCTCTCTTCTAGGCTAATATCAAATCCAAGGAAATTTCGCCAATTCAAAATGGCGCCAAAAATCATTACAGCCTAATAGGATTCTTAAGGTCGCTTATAACCAACGAAATAATGTGTTTTGGCAATATTAAAATGGATGTAAGATAAAAGCAACACATAGATCATTAAAAATTCATATTTTATATGTTAACATGTTTTTAAATCCTATGCTTGCTAAACATTTGAAATCTCTAACAAAATTGGCAATATATTGACTTCGTATTTGCCAGAAATCATCCAGTAATACAGTGGGTCATCATTAAATTATACTCCCATGGCCACATAAGTTATATCTGACTTTAATAATATTTTGTAATAATGCTTCCAATTCACAAAATTGGTGATACTTAAAGTTCAAACACTATAGAAATTGCCATTATAAACCCTACATCTAGAAATTACAGTACAACTAACTACATATGTCATATCATTTATACAGTTGGGGTTATCCCTAGCTAGAACAACATGGGAAATATGTTGCAAAAGTGATATCCTGGACGAATTCCTGATTTTCGCCAAATTAAAAAAAAAATGGCGGCAAAAAATCAAATTAAAAAAGCCTATTAAAATTGATTGAATTTTATTTTTCAATACCATTGAATGGTCAGATAAAAGCAACACAACAGCTCCATTAAAAAAATGGTAAGTTCATAGGTAACATTTTTCAATCCAAGATGGTGGCCAAAATTTGACTGCCAAAACTTTGAAATCTAACAAAATTTGGCAATGTCTTGGCAGTCGTATTCATCACATCCATTTTGGTCAACAAGTACCTATCCAAAAAAAAAAAAAAAAACCCCCCTTCAATGAACCACATAAACTTATATCGGACATTTCATATTTATAATATCTTCAACTTTCAAATGGGCGTCCGATATACTGAAAGGTGAAAACATAGAAATTGGCATTACACCGCTATCTTTCATTAACGTAAATAATAATAGTTATAACCGTTGGGTTATCCTTTTACGTGCATGCATTATCTAGACTTGCGAGCCTCTTCTAATTAATAGGCCTCCCATGCAAATCATCTCTCATTTTTCCAGGGAATGATCCCAAGAAATGCATAGAAAGTGTTCATAAATTTCTATCATGGGTTATACATAGCCCGAATTTTTTGTCAAATTCAGTGTTCCTAACGTAACTGAGTCCAGGTATATCAGGCAGTGTTCATATTATAAACCGAGTCCAAGAGTCCAGGCAGTGTTCATACTTATACTGAGTCCACTTAATCAGGTGGTGTCATAACGAACTGAGTCAGTCTATAAGGACAGTGTTCATGTCAGGGTTTTTTTACAACAATCCCTGTCTTACATTTGATACTTGCAACACTTGATCATAGCAATCCTGCAAGGACACACATTCTTGGGAGCACATTGCCACATGAGTAGGGATCTAGCAGGCCTTTGTGTTTTAAGATCATAATCTCAAGGACTAGCAATTAAATTGCCTCTTCTTTCAAACCATTTGACTAGGGAATTCATAATTAAGGGGATGCGTCTCTAAATGGGGCTTGGACTCACAGATACTGTTGGTAGTAGCCGCGCAGGATATGTTTCCTAAAATTTATTGAGGTACAATCTCTCAAAGTTCACCTTGAGGTCCATTCCTTAAAAATGCACCAAAACGCAGGTTGACAAATGTCTTCATGTCTGTGGATAGTTTGAAGCACTTAACCAAGAGTGTATCCGCCATCTGTATTGTGCTTTTGTGTGCTGTGGACTGTCAAAATTCTTGATCAGAGAAGATTTTTTTTAGTTTGTGGACAGCGTTCAGGGCTGCAAGTTTAGAGACCATCATGGTAGTTGCATCACACCCACGAAGCACATGCGGGAAGACACTTTGTAAGCTCATCTCCTAGCGGCATGAAGATACCGTGTAGTGATCATATTGATCTTTTCACTCCTGAGTTGAAAAAAACCCAAAAAAGGGCTCGTTAGCTCTCTTTGAGGCCAAGATCTCTCCAAATAGTACTAGTATAACAGACACACAAAGACATCCGCGTACCCTGATATAAGCGTTGTGGATGTAGGTTCTGAACGTTGACTCCAAATGTCTTGCATATGGGAATAATTATCATCCTGTCATCAGCTTTCTCCACCATGCAGTTAAGCGAAGGGAATGGAAAAGTACAACCAGGTGATACCCTCCATGCCTGTTGTGATATTCCAAGGTATAGAAGTTTGTTGCCTTGGTAATTGGTAGTGAGCCACTCAATCAAAGCTCTCATGATTATTGGGTATAGATACCAATGGAAAACTGACGAGGAGCTACACCAGCACAAGATCACAAATTCTGCATTCTTCTTGGTTAACGATAATGGTTTCTTGAGCTTGTGAGGTTGTAACCACTAATCGATAAATGAGGACCAGAAACCTCCCCACAAACCCACAAAGACATTCCATGACATTTTCTTGACATCTATGGTCAATTGTGGTGAGATCCATGTATTTTTGATACATACAGAGAGGACAGCATCAAGAATGAAGAAAGAGGAAGAACAAGAAAGCCAAACAAAATGTTTTTTTTCTTGATGTGATATCATCAAACAAAAATGTCCCAGTGGAATTAGAGAACTTTTTGTCATCATTCATCAGCAAAACTGCTTCAGGCATTCTATGTTGAGTAGCTCACAACCAATAACCAAAGCAAAAAAACCTCTATACATTGGTATACATTTTAGGTCACTGTTAAAGACCTACATCCATAATGCTATCATCAGGTGACACAGATGTCTTTGTGTGTCTCTTATACCACAACACAGTTAATTGGAAAAATCTTGGCCTCAAAGAGCTCTGGCTTGTTCGCAACTCAGGAGTGAAGAGATCGGTATGACCACTCAACCGTATCTGCATGGCGCGGGGAGACAAGCTTATAGAGACTAACTTGCAGCCCTAAACGTTACCTGCAAACAAGAAAATTCTTCTCTGATCAAGAATTTTGACATCGTGTCCCAGGTAACAGAAAGTACAATACATGGCGGAAACATTCTTGGGCAAGTGCCCCAAACCATCAACAGACCTGAAGACGTTTGATGACCTGAGTTTTGCTGCATTTTATACAGGTGATTGTTGTAAAAACCTATACTGAATGAACAATGCCTGATATACCTGGACTCTGTTATATTAATATGAGCACTGCCTGATATACCTGGATCGGTTATGAACATTGTCAGATACACCCTGACTAAGTTATGTTACACTGAATTTACAGTGAACACTATAATTATTTGGCAAACAATCATGCCCTTTGCCCGTGATAGAATTTATGGTACACGTTCTAGTTTGTTCCTTGGATTCCTATTAGCCTAGAAAAGAGAGAAGAGGGCCTGGCGACACGTACTGTACGCACATGAGGATAACCCCAACTGTTATGAATGATATATGACACTATTTAGTTAGTTGTACGGCAATTTCTAGATGATAGCGGTACTATATACAATGGCAATTTCTATTGTGTTTTTCAATTTTCAGTAGCCTGAATTGAGCGCCATTTTGAATTTTAAGTATAATTACAAATATTAACTGCCAGATATCATTTTATGTGGTCATTTAGATCTTATTAATTAATTGATTGATACGCTGGACATGTTGGATTTGATTTATGGCAAATAAGAGTCAAAATATATTGCCAATTCTGTAGATTTTAAATGTTTCGTGGCCATTTTGGCCGCCATCTTGGATTTGAAACATGTTAACAATATTAAAATACAATTTTAATAATATTTGTGTTGCTTTTATCTTAATATACCATTGTATTGACAAAAACACAATTATTTCGTTTGTTCTAAGCGACCTTAAGAATCCTAGTAGGCTGTTTGATTGACTTTTGGTGGCCATTTTTAATTTGGCGAAAATCAGGTCTTTCGCCCCGGAAATCAATTTTTGGCACATATCCCAAGGTGTTCCTAGGGGTCCTATTAGTCTAAAACAATTGAGTTATCCTCTCCTAAATTAAGTGCATACATATCTTAGCTAGCTCCTCTACTAATAACGCAGCTGTTTCTGGATTCGGAATAACGCAGCTCTTGCTGGATTCGGAATAACACAGCTCTTGCTGGATTCGGAATAACGCAGCTCTTGCTCAATTCGGAATAACACAGCTCTTGCTGGATTCGGAATAACGCAGCTCTTGCTCAATTCGGAATAACGCAGCTCTTGCTCAATTCGGAATAACGCAGCTCTTGCTGGATTCGGAATAACGCAGCACTTGCTCAATTCGGAATAACGCAAGCTCTTGCTCAATTCGGAATAACGCAGCTCTTGCTGGATTCGGAATAACACACCTCGGAATAACGCAGTTCTTGCTCGATTCGGAATTACGCAGCTCTTGCCTAATTCGGAATAACGTTGCTCTTGCTCGATTCGGAATAACACACCTTCGGAATAACGCAGTTCTTGCTCGATTCGGAATAACGCAGCTCTTGCTCAATTCGGAATAACGCAAGCTCTTGCTCAATTCGGAATAACACACCTTCGGAATAACGAAGCTCTTGCTCAATTCGGAATAAAACAACCTTCGGAATAACAGAGCTCTGCGTCAATCGGAATAATAAAACACCCGGAATAATGCACAGATTCGGAATATAAGTCGATGGAATCCATAAGGCTAGCGGGTCATGGATATCATTAGCGGTTTTTACAAAGGATACGCACCAGGGAAGTACATACTTTTTAATTGCCTAAATAAATTGTCTAAAATTGTAAAAATCAGTTCAGGGCAAAAATTTAGATGATATTTTATTCATTTTCTAGAGAATGTGCACATTACTAGAAGTGAGAACACAAGTAGAACTGATTTCTATAATTTTAGGAAAGGTATTTCGGAAGAATTATGTACTTCCCAGGTGTGCCACCTTTGTCCTTATCGGAGCATCTTCGAAGTTTGGCATCATGGCCTTAAAAGGGATTTACTATTTTCCAGCTCGGAAATACATCGGGAATAAATATTATGACTGCTGAAAACAATGTGGTTCTTTTTATTATTCTCATATATACCTTGTCCCTAGGGGAAACTCTGGTGATCACTGCAAAAAAAGGGAGGTAGAGTGAGTTGCTGGTTAGCTCTAGGGCCAAGTTCCCCTTAAAAACAAGGCAGGGGTCCACGCCGTTATGTTTTTTTCAAAGATGCATTTAAAGCAGGTCAAGGGACGTAGGAATTGGGTATATCGAGTATGCATGGATCTTGTGTACTGGCACTAATACTATATAGGCCACGGCTAAGTACTACTTATCATCTGTATGGGCTGATAAACAGCGCTGGTTTGCAGCTCTCATTTAAATTTTGGAACCGTTAAAATAGTGCAGTAAAATCAAAGAGATAGAGCTCGAGCTTCGATTGTTTGTTAGCAAATGGAGCACTTCAAAGATTAAAAAGCTTTACCGGACGGTAATATTTCTCTAATCTAAATTGAATATGTCACATTTCGGATTACGAAACCTTATATTACAGCTCGAAAAAATATTAATTGATTTTACGAAGGTCACACAAGCAGAAACACAGAAGCAGGATGTTGATGACACGCAAGGTGTGTTTGTTTTTATCTATGAGGTAATGCAACACGGAGGGGGATAGGTGCGCTTTACCCCCCCTCCCTCTGTATACACCGGTTAACCATCACTAACTATTATCACACGCCGATTAAAAGAGGGCAAATGCATTAATTCAACTCGCGGCTTTGCACAGTGCAAGATGTTTGGAGACGACATGCCCTTGTAACATCCAATAAATAATTAAATTCCTGACACATTTTAATGTTCCAACAAGACTTGCAATTACACGAGTAGGCACTGGTTTCAACACAATCGGGGCCAATGCGACTTAAAGTGTATAGGACTAAAGTAATTAAAATGAAAGATTTAACAATGTCAACATTATCTGATAACGATTTGCTTTGAAACGCTTTAGAAAGATCATGCATTGATTCTGAATGATAGCATCTGTGATGTATCTATAATAAGAAAAAAATGAAAACAAAAAGATTGATTGGCAACCTGTCAAGAGAGAGGCTGACGTTTGACAGATTGCTACGATATTTCTCTTTTCTCAGAATGCAATGCAAATTATGGCCTTGCTTGGTCAGTGAAATTTTGTTGGATGGCCCGAGTTTGCATTGACCAAGGATATAGCCAAGATTGGCCGATGTTATTCGTTATTCTATTACCCCTACTACCCATTATTCAAAAGTCGCTCTTTGATTTGGTTGGTTTACTTCCCTTTATTTGCATCTTAAACATCTGTGAAAATGTATAAGCACTTTTCAGTGGTGTGCCCGGGTGTAATTCGTTATTTGAACGCAGGTAGTACGTGCTGCGGATTGAAGTTATTTTAGGTGAACGCTCGCGTCATACCGCGTTTTGCTACTTCGCGCGCGCCTGCCTATGTTGCGTCACGTTGCGTATGATCGTTGCGTTCAACGGGTTGTTCGATTGTTGTCACTGGGTGGTGCAGTCCTTTTTCTTGTTGTGTATTTAAGCCGCAAAGTATCGCGACGAAAATTGATTAAAGATGACCTTACATGATACAGATGTTAGAATGAGAATAAAGTGATGATTTTGGGAACCGGTTCTGGGAAACAGAGATAGTCCGGTGGGAGCATAGTCCGGGGCTCCATAGGACGATAACGCGAATTAAGCGTAAAACTAATGTTGCGTAAAGAGTCAACTGAATCGATTGCCCTATTGTTCACATTTGTTCCCGACTATGAGGACGCCGGACAATGGTTACTTCTACACCGGTACTCTCTTTACGACGAATTGAACCCGGCGACACCATTATTTTTGCGTGGAAAAGGTCGGCCTCCGGCCTCGTCCTTCCACTTAAAATAATGGATCGCCTTGGTTTCAATTCGTAGTAAAGAGAGTTACGTTCCAAAAATCATATCTTTATTCTCTAAATAATGGATCGCGATTACGCTCTAATGCGTGATGCAAAGCGCACATTCTATTTGGCACGTGCCATCACCACTATAGGCGCACACACAAACATTTACTGCGGGAAGAAGACCAAGTGCGGCTATAAAGAAGTAAAGAAATGTTACGTTCTTATTGTAAGAAATGGCCAGTTTCTCGGGTAATTAGTTGTACTATTTCTTACGAGTAATAGAAACTAGAAATAAAGGGTGCGATGTTAGGTTTATTTCGAATAATGTGTCCTCGGCAGTAAAAACATTTTAATAATGGGTCTCGGCTTCGCCTCGCCCATTATTTATGTTTTTACTTGCCCCGGACACATTATTCTTACATAAACATGAACATCTTACCCTTTATTCCGTAAATACAGTGACACTTCTCAGAAGAATAAACGCTAAGTTGTCGAGTATGTGCTTACTCTGATGCCTCAGAGGAATTTTTTAATATTCTTTACCGCTCGAAAAGCTTCGAGAATAGAAACTCGTGATTAACCCTTGTATTACTAAGGAATGTTCATAAAAACACTCAGCTGGAGGTGAAAAATATGGAGATAAAAATGTCCCAAAAAAGGGTATATTAAAAGAAGTCTATTTTTTTTTTGGGGGGGGGGGAGGGGGCAAAAATGTTTGCTCCATTCAAAACCGAACTTTACCAAATTATCATTATTTTTGTTATTATCCATTGTGCAATTTTAAATTGGGAATATCAACTTCTCATTAGAAAATGTGTCAAGAAAACTGAATATATTGCCAAGGTTCCGCGCTTTGCGCGAGAGGGAGGCACCCTTCCTGTACCCACTGCCGCTTATGTGGTGTCATGTTCAATTTGCGGTCACCCCATATCATATGTTAGTCCAGAAACAACTTCATATTTTAAGTCCAGAAACAACTTCATACTCTATGTATGGGACTTATTAAACCTTGCGTTTTTAGCTTTCAAATATCGGCCGCGAAACTTTATAGATGGGATTTTGGGGTGAAGGTCATTCTTACTTAATCAATAGGGTTACCCCTTTGAGTAATACTGCTGCATTTGTCTATGTTTGTTTGACTTTGACTCCTGAAACATTTTGCTCTTGTTATTATATGGCATATAATATGATCTCTAGAGGGAAGTGTTTGCCCTAATAAAAGCTAGGCCACGACCATGATTATTGATACTGCTGTCTGGATTTGATAATAGCCTCTTGCAGCTCTCGTGTAAACTTGCCACCGTTAAAATGTTGTAGTGAAGGTCAGAATCAGGGTGCCCCAAAAGCTTATTTAAAATAATGTAGTTTACGCAAAACGTAAAACACTAGACTAAGTAAAATGTGGCAGGAAACTAGTGTAGTTATGGCCTGGGATTGTGTACCTGTGTATAGTATTCGAGACATAAGCGAGGGTGGGGTGAATACATCAAAGCCGCGACTATAATTGACAGGAAAAATATATCCGTTGAAGACAAGTGCCCACGGATGCAGCATATAAATTATTCAATACGCAACGCTTTTGGAATGTTCTAACAACACCTGCAATTACACGAGTCCCTGCATGTTTGGATTTCATAGGTGGCAACAGACTTAAAGTCTGACTCAGAGATTTCGAAAATATTACTTTTTGTTGTTTGTACTGTAATAATGAAAAATAGTCAACTTGAACTAAAGATAGTAACCTAAAATGCATAATTCCGAAATTTGAGATGAAATCGAGTTTTCGTTGTGTTGCAGTAAGCAGTTATGTGTAGTATTACGTCCCATAGGATACTGTGTATAACAAAAATTCGGATATGGAATTTTATTAAAAAAAAAAAAAAAAAATTTCTATATGAAGGAATTCGATTTAAGCTTAGCAATTTCACCCAGTGATTAGTATATGGACAAGCATTATGTACATGCATAAAACCGATTTTTTTTTTTTGGAAATTGACACCTAATGTGATACTGACATACACAATACGCCAGTGTACGTCAGTAAAAATACTGATGCACATGATACGTCAGTGTACGTCAGTATGCAATACTGACGTACACAATATGCGTCAGTATGCAATACTGACGTACACAATATACGTCCTTATCTAATACCAACGTTTCAAACGCAAAACTAATTCATTAAATTACTAATCAATTAGTTGATTTTGGATTCTGGGGCTTGGTAAAATTAAAGAAAACAACATCTAGAATAATTGCCCAAATACCACGAAAAATGATACAAAATTGATCAGTCCGTCACTATGTTGTAATAGCACCGACCTCTGATTTAAAACCACCTACTAAACCGGCTGTGTATTGTCAAAGCGATTAGTTAGACATTCAGGGTAAGATTTGCATGTAGTGACAATATAGGGTTTCTTTATGATGGTGATGCGATCTGTAACGAATCCAGAACGTGTTTTCACTCCTTGGCTACAAATACAAGATTTAACACCATTCAGGGCGTATTTTTAAGCTGATAAAAGAGAGTTCCATGGGGATAGTGTTTGTGTTTGTGCTGACTTCTGTCGCAATGAGATTGATCGGCACGACATTTTGCGACGAAAACACAAATGGTAGAGAGATTCGTACTCAGACTTGACATTTTCAGCTACCAAGTCATTCTTTGGGTTTCTAATACTTCACTTACTGCAACGTTTTAAAATATAAAGCCGCGTGTTAGCAACTGCCCTTTGGTTTATGCTCCAAACGATATCATCAAAGAGCTTATTTAAAGATTCAATTTGAGTGTGATGATGATGTTGTTAGCAAATGTTAGTATATCGCATTACAATGCATGTAGCCTGGATGTTCTTCAAACGTATATGGAAGTGAGATTAGCATTACGTTACAACTCCCTTAAAACTTTTGTAGCTACTATTTGATATTTCAACGTTAACATTGACAATATGACCACAACACACTAGTCCAATTTCAGATGCTGAGGACAAACAATTTCACTTGTAGTCTTAACTTTATGATTCCCATACGGCATAGTATGTCCTTCACCCTCCTGAAATTGGACTACATGTTTGTTGTGGTGAAATTGTGAGACGATTTATTACCAAAAAATGTCAAATAGTAGGTACAACAGTTTTAAGGGAGTTGTAACGTATGGTGGAGGCACATACCATACTTACGACAATGTTTAATGATACCATAACAATATCAACTTTTATTGATGCGGAATCGTGGGAACGAGGCTATTATCGATATTAGGTTTTGCTTAACCGCCGTCTTATTTACAAAGGGGTGGTTATCCCCGGTGAACTTTCTTCTGATGAGCAAAAAATGCTAAAAGCGTTCGTCAAAAGCGTCCAGGTTTTCACACCCGTTTCGGTCATTTAAACGATCGGGAAATCGATAAATGAGGGTAGCACGCCTTTTAAAGTAATGAGAGTGGGTTGTGAAATTTTGTGTATTTGCCATCGGTAGATGCGCCTATCATACATTGTGTGTCGGTAGAATTCTGTATAATTATGACTCATTATGACTTCATACTCTGTAAGTTGGTTAAAATTTCATACGCATCGGCAGGAGATCTAGTACAATAAAGGATATACCTGTCTCCTTCATTCGAGAGTTAAAACAAGCGAATGTATCGAAGCCGCGACCAATCAGAATAAAAGTTTTGGTAGGATACCTGCCCACGTATGCAATAGATAAATAGTGCATAATCATGACACTTTTGAAATGTTTTATAAAAACCTGCAATTACATGATGCAAGTAATCGGTAACACCGCAACTTATTAAAAGTGTATAGATTAAAGTCGGTCGTATCTAAGATTAAGATTGAAATGTTTTATCAAAGTAAATATCAGATTGCTTGTTAATGTTTAGGACAAATATTTGTACTGATTTTAAATGAGTAGCATTTAAGTGTATCCGAAAATGGGGATTAAAAAACTTTGAGATATGGGCCAAATACATCACCTTGGCAGCGAGGGCCACAAAGAGTTCTGTCTTTGCTATTTGTTTCCTATTTTATCTTAATATGCATTTTCTTTTTTTTTCTTCTTTTCTTCTTCTTCTTCTTCTCTTTCCTTTTTTTTCCAATGTTCCAACTGGAAGAGAGGGACCTACAGTTTAGATGATGAAAAACTAGAATTGTCAATTTTATCATACAAAATGCTCTATGTTCTTGAAAATTCTGAGGCATTATAAGCCCTGTCTCCAAGAAATTACAAGCAATATATGATGCTGGGAATCTTGTACGCTCTTGGATTATTCAAAACACGCTGCATTATCTTGAGTTTTCCCAAAATGCATTTTCAGTCCATCGTAGTTAAAAAACTTCCTCCCACACCTAAGGTCAATCACTTAAGACACCAACCTAGTTTACTGGCTTCCCAGACAATTACGAATGAATCTTCTGTTCTCATTACACTTAAACGCTTCTTCTAGATGATTTTCATTTTTTTAACATAAAATGACATCCACATGATTATAAACAGAAATCGAAGGTGAATCTCACACCCGAAATAATTGATTACATGCCATCATCCAACGTCTTGATACACTTACAAAGTTTGTCAGAGCAACGCTGCTCCGGACATTTCTCGGGTTAACCAACACCGTCCACAGTATTATTCATCGTGTCTGTGTCTATACAGATATACACCGCTGCCGGTGTTTAAGCGGAAGACGAAAGCTACTCTAAGCTAAAAGCTTGCCTGGCGCTTTGAAGAAATAGCTGTAAAAATATCCTAGGAAACCCGACAATTTCCTATAACGTCTACAACAAAGAGGTATGTCCCCGCAACCGTTTGTGAATCCAGAGAATCTAAGGGCAAAGCCCTTAATACGTCTTGTTTTGAGTGTGAGGTTTGAATAATAGAGACCCTTAGTTATCCGAAACGTGGCACGTAAACATTCCCGTAAGACGTCATGTGACCTGTTTGGACCAATCATAGACATAGATCAATCTTCACGTGAACGTTTTTACGGTACCACGTTTCAGAAAACGAAGGGTCTCATTTACGCCAGCATAAATTCCTGATGGCCGTTTTAAACTTATAAGCCCATTCAGCGCTGCGGCTGAACAAACATTAATCAAGAATGGTTACGACTGATTTATCACAAGAACGTATTTTTTTTTTGCAAGTTGCAGCTACTACGTTATGTAAGATTCTGACCCTAATTGACTCCGTCATTCTTGGGGCTTTGTTCCTGATCTGTTTGCGTGAAGTGGTTGACAGCATTGCTCGTGGAAAACAAAGGTTTGTAAATAAAATATTTAAAGCCCGGTGTCAGCACATGCGTGCATGCAAGTATCTTAAACCTTGTAAAGACACGAGAAAGAAAAAAACCAATAATTACTGTTCAAGTCGTGCCTTAAGATGTTCTTATTTTTTTATTGCAATTAAAAAGGTTGACACAATCAAAAACAAAGCACAATAATCGAACATGCAAAACGAGCTTTCTGTTTTGTTGCTTTGTGGATTGTTCCGGTCCAATTTGAAAAAAAAACCAGACTATATAAATGCAACAACAAGTTAATTACCATTGTCTCATGGCAAAGAGCGAATCATAAAACGGAACCAAAACAAAGAAATAGTTTACATAAAACCAAAAATGATAGCTTCAAACTAGCTGATGAGTTGAAAATTCTTTATTAACTACTCGTAAAGTGAGAAAGAAAACTGTTTTTTATCGGCTCTACCATTATACTTGCATCACTGTTAACGAAATCCCACTGTGAATCATTTTCGGCCAGTAGGGTTATTCCTCCGTGTACAGTAGCACAGAAATAGTATAGTGTCAAGACTTCATTGAAGGATTATAAATCTTATTCCGTCAGGCCATAATCCTTCAATGGAAATCACAACAGAATAAGATCATACCAATATTACACGGAGGCATGACCAAAAACATCAAGAAGTGTCGCTACAAACATATCGTACCAAACATAACCAACAATTAAACCTCAGTTTAAAGGTCAAGGGTTAAAGGTTAGGGCAGGCAGCATAGAGTGATTGAGGTCTTACTTTAATATTCAAACGGTCGTGTTTTATAAGTATTATTAAAACGCCGTCGAAGTATTTGTGTGTCCATTGTTTCTACAAAACGATAGAATACACAATAAATGTCATTATGTTATTACCTAGTCCCTAACGTTCCTCGCTGGAAAATCTAACGATAACCGACAAAAAAAAAAGTGTAGGGTGGTGGTTAGCGGTACTCTTTCTGTTAGGATCTAGGCAATGTTCCCCCTGAAACAAGGTAGGGGTCCGCTCCGTGTTATGTTTTATTTTTTTCCAAAAGTGTATTAATTAAATGCAAGTTAAGGACGTTAGGGAGGAGATATTCACTATTCATTATTAATTTATTTCCTTCAATATATTTGCAGACAAAATATACAGGATAAAAAACATTGCATTGAGGAGATGCAACAAAAAGCAAAGCTGAATGAACGTTGCCACCCAAATACCATAATAAATACAAAAACATTAGGACAAACACAAACAGTGACACACATGAGCGACAACAACGACAATAACAGTGGTCTCAAACCCATGAGATTACAATTCATGCAAAATATAAAACAACTTGACAAGAGGCTGCCCAAAATAATGGAATAACCTTAAATAGAAGCTGTATACACCAATTCAAATAAAAATAAGACATGGAAAACTTGATTTGAAAAAACCCCCTAACATGGGCACTTACTGAATTGGACAAAATCGGAACACGTGGCACCACGGCACAATTCGCGCAGCAACAAAGACCATCAAGTTACAAATCATTGATCAAATAAACTCATAAAGTTGTGGGTTATGTGGACTCACAGAGAATAAGGAGTAAAATGTTTTATGAATTTAACTGACACAATTTAACATGATTAAACCTGACTATTTGTTTTTCTCCGAAGAAAGAAGAAACGAAAGAAGAATATCCTTCTAAAATAGAGTTTAAGTTTTAGCCACTCTAATACGAAGTGGTAAGTTATTCCAAAAAGTTGGGCCAGCGGTTAACACAAGATTTCATTTTGTGACAATCTCAAGCGGTAATTGTTATTCTTGTATCACTTTATGTACACTGTTTCCAAATCGGAAGTGAATAAATGATCAATGATTGTGGAAGTAACCATTCTTGTAACGTGTATCCATAATAATACCAAGTTCCTTATCATATAATTGGAAAATATATAATATATTATACTTTTCGAACAAAGGTTTGGTGTTGGGTTGTGACATAGATAAGAAAGCTATTAGACATTATTCTCAAAGCCCTTTTTTGAAGTTTTGAATATTTAGAAAGTTTTCTCAATAGCATTTCCCCATAACAAAATTCCGTAAGTTATATAGGGCATAATTACTTATATGAAACAATACAATGGTATAACGCAGGTTTTGGTCAAGAAATGTTTCACTTTGTTAGAACGCCTATATTATTTGAAACACGTTTTACAAATGTTCATTTATATGGCAGTTCCCGAGCAGGTTTCATCGATAGTTATACCCAAAAATTTAGCAGTAGAAACACGAGTTAATTTGCAACCACTAAGTATATGTCATTATTTTATATGAGACGTTTTGTCGAAGGCCTGTACCTATATAAGATAAGATGGTTTTGAGGCATTTAGAGATAATTTATTGCCATGTAAAACAGGGGCACACTTCTTTTAATTCATGCTTCATTGTTGTGATAACGGGCCATAAATCTCTTCCAGAATAGAAAACAGTTGTGTCATCTGCAAATAAAATAATGTTAGATGGTGAAGTGTAACAAATGTGTTCATTAAATGATAAGAGTAAGGCCCCAAAATGGAGCCCTGGGTACACCGAACACAAACACATTTTCATGTGATGATGTGACATTTTTATAAGATACATACTGTTTGCGTCAGAGAGATAATTAGCAAACCATTTATGTGATACCCCACGACACCCAGTAATGATTATATTTACTAGTTAAACTTGTGATCTAGGGGGGTCAAAGGCTTTTGATAAGCCATAAAATACCCCGCTATGTTCAATTTTATACATTCGATCCCATTGCCTCAATGATATCTTTTACAAATCCAATACCGCCATGTACGTAGAATGTTTATCGGCTCCATACTGTTTTTAATATAAAATGTTATTTTTGCAAGAAGTCATACATCTGTCGTGCATAGACGTTCAAAGGATTTTGACAAACATGGTAACACAGAAGAAACAGGTCTGTAAGTACCCAAATGCTTCATGACTATCCTTTTATCGTAGATTGGAACAACTTTAGCTATCTTTAATCATTGGAAAACACCGGAAGTAAGGGAAGATTGATATTAGTTAAGAGGATAGGAATTTTCACTTTGCAATTTGTTTAACAACTTCAGAGTTTAATATATATGGCCCCCGGACTTTGTTTTGCTTCCAAGTTTTCCTATTATCCTTATTAGTTATCTCATCCGTAGGTTTTAAATAACAAGACCAGCACTAAATGGTCATGTAGATAGATAGTGTTGAAATCGCTCCATTGGTGTTTAATACCTTGCAGCTAACGAAGGACCTATGTAGCAAAATATTCATTAAATCCATCAGCAATTTGTTTTGGATCTGTTAAATATTTGGCCCATTATTTACAAATTTGTAGAAGCTGACCTTTTAGAAGATTTCAATAATTGCGTTCAAAATTTGCCACGTATTCCTCATATTATTTTTTCTTTTTCCAACACAAGTGCTAAAATAATCCTGTTTAGCCAACCTAAGCAACACTGTGTCAGTTTATTTCTGTATGTTTTATATTGAGAATATTTCTCTCGGTGGGCGTATTTCAGTGATTTCTTAAAAAATATTCTTCCTGCAATCCATTTCAGCCAATGAAAAGTATCCATGGTGATATTTGGCTGGTTTTTTGAACACATTTTTTTTTTACTTCTTTTGGAAAACATCTTCATACAATATATTAAACTTTTCTCAAATGAATGCTTTGTATGATACATGCCATCATCAGATGACAAACAACATCACCAATCAACACAACTTAATCTGTTTGAAATTATAAAACTACATTTATTTTTTTTATTTTTTGCTTTTTTTAAGTTTTTTAACTTTTTTATTTTCCATCATTTCGATTATCGAAAATTTGTTGTTGAAATAAAAAATGGGGAAATGATCATGATATCAGTTAAAAATATACCCAGCATGCTCTGAGAGAGTTTGTAAATATAGATCAATTAGTGTTGACTGATTTGGATAGTAATCGAGTTGGTTCGAATGCTAGGATTACCAAGCAGTAAGGATGTCATACCAATGAATTCTTGTAGTAGGCTGTGTACGTTTCCTTTAACAAATTAAATATCTAACACCCAGATATACATAAGCTTGTTTTCATTCTTAGTAATTTTAGATTAAATATGTTATCTATAAAATGATTCTTTAAACTAATAATTATTCTTGATCAGGCGTTATAAACGACGCCACTATAATTATATTTTTAGATTTCTCACGTTCTATCTCAATAAACAACGGTTTCTGTATACCCCACAAGGTGTTGCACCTGGAATATCCAGAGAGCAGAGATGAGAAAGAAGGAGATGGGCTCGATTTTGAAATCGATTACCCAGGATTAATCTCATCACAGCACATGGTTGGGTGGTGGGTAACCTCAAGGGCCGCTCGATTGAACCTTGAAGTAATATGTCATCACGACTAACTGGCAGTCAGGAAAGTTCCAGAAACAGGAGGGTATTTTGACACCACTGCTTATACTAAAACAGTTTATTATATTCCAGCTTTGAGTTAAAACGTGACTTTTAACGAAAGAAAACAACAAAATCGACCATTTTATGATTTATGCTGGATTCATAAATCAAACAAATAAAAAAAATAGCATAATTTAAACATATCCGGTGTTAGTGCCGGAAAACGATCTGATGAATGATGAGATAAATGCATTTGGAATACACCTCAAACATACCTGTTTGTGTCAGACAGTGTCAAAAGAGCCAAAATGTTTGAAAAATTTGGGGTCACAGTTGTCTGTAAGTGATACAGAAGAGTACTAGTCAGGTATATAGCCATGGGCCAACTTATGGCCCATGCCTCTCCTGACGTAAAATTGAGTATGGACACAATTTTCTGCTGAAAATGATAGATAAGGGTGTGTGTAGATAAGAATCTGCCGGGTGCCACATGGGCATACTTGAGCATTTTTGAGAAAACCAAGAAGTCGTCGCCATAAATGATTAATTATCTATTCAACCCTGCATTATCAAATTATGGAGTTAAATAGAATACTATAGGACCCAAAGAACAAATGCATGGCCTTGTACTGGAGTCATACTCCAAATTCAAAAGTTTGAAGCCAAATCTAAAATTTTAAAATATGCCATGTAAACAGCAAATACCTGCGATAAAAAAATAAAACATGAAGTACTAGATTATGTTTTAGACACGAATAAATGTATTTCTGTACTTTTAAAGTTCTGCATTGGTGTGTCTCTTTGTTGGTTTTTTGTACAGGACGTCAATCAAATGGCAGCACCAAAAACGTGAACTTCAAAAAATACTTGGACACAAATGTCTAATATATACCTCAAGTGAAATTATGTGTCAAGGAAACAATTAGAAAGTTACCTATGATCAGAACCAGTGATACCAGGTAATCCGGATAAATATAAAAATGGTAAGTCAAATTTAAATGGAGTGCAATATATTGTAAAAAATGTAATGCCTATGGTCATTGTTGACAAACTTTGCACCCTAGTGTTTTATTCGCTTTTGGTGCATGTAAAACACATATTGAAATGTATGTTGGACATTGGTTAGGATCAAAGGTACAGTTCTAATGTCATGACACATTGATTTGCGATTTGAAGGCGTAAATGACTTATAAATGTGTGACAAAGTATTGTTTTGAAGATGGTCCCGTTTTGGCTGCCCAATTGATTGACGTCATGTTACGATTTTAAAAGTATCAAAAAATCATTAATTTGTGTTCTAGCAAACATACCCTAAAGCCCACTTCTAGCTATTTTTATCGCAGGTATTTGCTGTTAGATGGCATTTTAAAATCATGGAGTTGGCTTCCCTTTTGAATTTGAAGGATGACTTAATGTTACAAATGTTATACACTTGTTCATTGGATCTTCTACTATATCTAGTGGACTCCCAGAGTTTGAGAAGATAGGGTTGAAGAGATAATTACCATTTATGGCGGACGCCATCTGGATTTCTCAAAATGATCAGGGTGCCATGGTGGCACCCGGCAGATTCTTATTGAGACACACACTACTCTATCATTTTCGCGCAAACACCAATTGTGTCCATACTTCAACTTACGGTCTCAATGCAGTTATGACCTAAACTATACGTTTCGCTGTACTGGCACGACCCAAAGTGTATAGACTTTGTGTAAATGCAAGTTGACAACTGCGGGTAATTGGAATAGTTCTGGGATTTATGGACAGGTGTATGTGTAGTAGTTCTATAATCAAAGAAGCGCAAGTCTTTTGATCGAATCAATCGGATTTGAGGCTATTAAGATGAATATTCGGCTGAACGAGGTTATCTTTTGAAGGAGTAACAGTTGAACCATCTCATTCTTTCTCATCTTCTCTGGGTATATCGCCAGGGGAGTGTGAAAACGCATTCAACCAGTCGTCCGTGCTGGGCGCTGAACGTTAAAGCACCTACAATATTACACTATGATAAAAGTACAATTGCTAAAGTTAGATCAACACATGAACTAAGTATTAAAAAATGCTACATCAGGTTTTTTAGGGCAATATAAACAACCATACATCACTTTCCCCTGTCCTATTGAAAATTCAACCCCACGTTTTCAGGTCATGTTTCATATTGTCGGTGGGCACGAATATTGTTCCGGTTGTCCCTTATTGCTTCTAGGTCACCCTCCATGTCTATTCTCGTGTTTGACGGATAGCCTATTAAGATGGATCAAAAATTTCAGAGTTGACGATAGTTTTTGTTCCAGGAAGTTTCATTAATAATTCACGAATATCAGGTTTTTCAATATCAATTAGGAGTGCGATCGGTAATTGGTGTACCATACTCCCGGGCATTTTAAAGAATAAGTAGTGAATACCATTAGAAAGGTACCTGGAATTAAGGTGATGACTGATGAGAGAGTTCGTGAGTTGGAGAGATGATGAGTCCTGGGATGAAGTATTGCTAAAAATGACTTGGTGAATGGAAATTCCCTTGGACCTGGGTTCATTCGATATCATTGACTAAACATCACTTTTACGAAGAATAACGTTGAAGTTGTCGAGTATGTGCTTACTCTGATATCCGTCCCCTCATAGGAATTTCTGAAATCTTTACCGCTCGAAAGCTTCGAGAATGATAAAAACAAAAGTGATTTTACCTTTGTCTTACTAAGGGAGTGGCATAAATACTCAGCTGGGGGTTGGAAAATATGGGGATCAAAAACTGATATGTCCTCAAAAGGGAGATCAAACAATGTCCTAGTCGGTATAGGGGTTTACAGATATTTTTGCTCCTTCAAACATAACCTTGCCAAATATCATTATTTTTTTTAATTATCCAATTTTGTATCTTAAATATAAACTTTTCATTACAAAATCTTCTTGAAGACCGCAATGGCAAGAGATTAGTTTATCCTTCCTTACTCATCCACTTTTTTTTTAAAATTTTGAATATTCAATTTTGCACTGAAGATTTCGGATTTTCATGCAGTTTTCATCAGCTCTAAATGATGGCAATATTGGTTTATTTTTACATAAACAAAGAGTTTTTTAGAGTCCTACTGTGCATAATATTTTTTTCAAAAATCCACCATAAAATATCCTTGGGTGGCAACCACCCCCCCCCCCCCCTTACCCTTCGACTTTACGGCATACCCTAACCCCGGTGAAGGTGCTACTTCACCTTTTTTTTTTTCGCTAAAAATCCCGGAAAGGATGAGAGAACGATTAACCTATAAGCTTTTTAAATTTTTTAAGCGTTTTAGCGCACGAAGCGAAGTTCGGTAGGGGGATGAACCACCCCCCTGGTAGACGCTGTTTAAGAATTCACTTTTTAATACCGCCTGCCCATAACCAAGTAGAGCCTATCATCATTTATTGTGAACCACATCGTAAATTTTCAAATTGTCTTCTATCATCCCATCCTTCAAGAAGAAACTCACTTTAACCTCATAATTTTCAAATAAATCGTCCTACTACCAGAATAACTCATAACACCGGCACACTATTGACAATGTTATCACCAATTCAACTGCTACTAATTCAACTCCTTGTATTTTTGTCCTGTATATTACAGACCACTTCCCCATATTCTTAAATTACACCTCTCAAATATAAATCATCCTACTAAAACTACAATCTAAAACGTGACTAGAGAACACAATATACGTAACTTCAGTCGCCATCTCTCTGCTCGGCAAATGGGAAACACATTATCACAAACAGACCCAAATAAGTCATATACAAA
Organism: Ophioderma brevispina; assembly: GCA_023653785.1. NCBI lineage: Eukaryota > Metazoa > Echinodermata > Ophiuroidea > Amphilepidida > Ophiodermatidae > Ophioderma > Ophioderma brevispina. Next base: position 28,749 of record JAMKCH010032163.1, on the reverse strand, counting down.
CTTGATTGCTAACTTACTCGAAATATTATGATGATCCTTTCCATTCATAGAAAATTGTTGGAAACAACAGCTGTAAACAACCCTGTTGACTAATGGTATTGCTAGATCGATCAAGCATAAACATAACTTATAAGGCTTCTCTCAAGAAAAAAACTCGATGCAGCCAAACACAATACAAACAATACAAAATATCAAAAATCAAACACGTATAGCAAAGAATAGACACATATAGTGAACCTTAAATAAACCTCAAACATACTTGAATCAAACTTGGGAATTTCTTAATACACTCATAGGTATAAACCAACGGGTAACAATCTATCTCCCAACACATTTACTTATAATAAAAACAACGTAACTGATCCTTTTGATATCACCCGCGCCCTTTCAATGATCTTTACAAATCTTGGTAAAAATCGGGTACAAAGATCCCTCCACCTAAAAAACTAAAAAACCAAACCCCCATTTCCATCACCACCTAAATAATTACATACAAACCGCCATTTTTCTCCATCCAGTTTTTCGATTGAACTGACACAACTCCGTTAACCTGTTAACACCCGCAAAATGCTGGGATTGATAATATCGATCCTGGTATAGCTAATAAAACATTTGATCACATTTAACATCCCACTTCTGTACCATATTCATTTTTTCTTGCTCGAGCCTGGTTGCATTATACTCTTCGCTACCGCCCATATCACGTGCACTTTCTTTTGATAATTAATAGTTTGTGATGCGTGGCGGGTGCGGGGGGATGTAGTGCAATTTTTGCCCTTATCGTCGATCATAAGTAATTATTATGATTGATCAAACTTTCTTTGTACATATTACTTATTATTTCAGTTAACAGCAGGGCTATCGACCGCAAATAGCCTCCAGGGTTGTCTGGTTTTTTTGGGTAGTCCAGCAAAGTTATATTATATAATGTTTCATCATGTTCAGCATATGTTTTTCATCCTGTATTTCTCTTGTCGCATTTGCTAAATAAATTCGAACTTGACTTGAAACTTGAGAAGAGTAATCTAGGAAAGCAACTGTTGCGAGGCTTAACATCCCGTACGTACCACTCCTACCAGTCATCCACCCACCACTAACTCTCTTTTTTTTAAAAAGAAACAACATCTACTAATAATTTCCCAATTTCACATTGGGCAGTAGGCTTTGTAAATACCTTTCCTCCCACAATTTTTTTTTAACCAATTTTTTTTTAACGTTTACTATTTGTTGTGAACCAATAAAAAATTTAAATTGTTCTACTCAATTATTCATAAATAAAATGCATCTATATCAAAGCGAATATATTGGATGGTTCTGCGCGTTTTCATGGAAAAGGACCACACCTTTCCTTCCTGCCCGCTTGCAAACATCGCCATGACTGCACTTGTCAATTGTTACCTTTACTGGTCAGGGTCCCACTTCTGAATAGGGTGGATCCATCCATAGTCACCACCCCTACCCCCGCGACCGCCTCTCTGCAATTTGATCTTTTGTGCTGAAGGCACGACGTGGATCAAACACATGTTAAGACCCCTAAAAGGGATAAAAAATAGTTTGATCCTCCAAAGCTACAACTTTTCAACCCCCAACAAAGCATTTAGACACCTCTAAGCCTCTCTTTTACAACCCATTTAATAAAGGAGTGGGTTACTACCCTTCAAGATGATCCTATTAATCACCCCAATACTTAGATTTGGGTACAGTAGAAGTATTGATTCTCCTTATTCCATTGATACCCAAAATAAAGTACAATTACCTAGTGTACATCACCACCGAGTCCAAAAAGCGCAGGTGACCATAAAAACTCACCTACAATATTTTTTTACCCACGAATCTGTTTGTTCAGGGTATGTTTTTTTTTTCTCAAAATGCTGGAAAATGATACTTTTATGTGTATGGAGTAGGTAACATAATGCAACAACAATTGGGTGACGATAACAGTAAAGGCATATACAAACTTGGGAAGGTTGTACCTTCACCACCCACGCCACTCTAAATTCAGGGTAACAGGTGAAGGGGTGGAATATCTATGCTGTCTATAGTGGCATGATTTAATATTCTACCAAGGAATTAGATTATCTAACGTTATGGGATACATTAGTCATGCCAGATCGTGTAGCCTCGTCTCCCGATCCAATGTTACCGGAAGTGGTAAAATTTTGAGTATCTGAAGAACTACTATTTGCTAATGACATGTGAATCCTAGGGCTAAAGTACTTTGGTTGAGAAGTAAAGCGAAATGTGCCCAATTTGGTTCGACCATATTAATTAACAAATACTTGGGGCTTTACACATGGGATTTGGGGATGAAGGCCATGTTATCAAGAGGGAAACCTCTTATAATAAATCGGGCCAGCCCCTCTCATTAATACCGCTAGCATTGTCTGTGTTGTTTGACTTTGCTACCTGAAGCATTTGCATTGTGGATTTTATGATATAACAATATTATCTCTAGAGGAATGCTTTGCCCTAATAAAAGCTATGCCACCACCACTACTACTGTGTATGGATTGATAATAGCTCTTGCAGCTACTCGTGTTGTCTAAAATTTGCCACCTTTAAAATGTTGTAGATGAAGGTAAAATAAGGTGGCCCAAAAGTTAATTTAAAAAACAGTGCAGCTTACCGCAACATAAAAAACAATAGTTAACGTGTGTAGAAAAACTAGTTTTAGTTAGCCTGGGATGTACCTGTGTACTGTTTTCGGGAGATTACGAGGGTGAATACATCAAATAGCGCGGACTAATTAAAGGAAAAAGATATTGTTTGAAGAAACCTACCCAAGATTGCAACAGATAAATTATTCAATCCCGGACGCTTTGGAAAACAACAAGACCTGCAATTACACGAGTCCCTGCATGTTTGAACTAGTTACTTAGGCTGGCAACACGGCTAAAGTGTACAGGATTAAAGCAACGGTAAAATGAACCGTGTAGGAATGCGAAATCTGATTTGTACCGTCAAGAAAAAAAAATGTTCATACATATAATAACTTCTTTGATCTGAATCGCTAACAGCTTCGGACCACAGAACCACAGATTTTACCGGAAGCGGTCAATATTTGATTGTCTGAAGAAAGCTACTATATTCTCATTTCCCATGGAAATATTATGGAAAAGATGTTTGGTAGATGTTATGGGCAAAAATGTGGCCAACTTTTGTCGATCAATAGAAGTTTTACAGAGTACGTTATGGGCTTTACAAAATAACGTTTTTAACTCTCACATCAAAAAAAGGATTGAAATATCGGCACGAAACTTGCAAATGGGGTGTTGGGATCAAGGTCGTCCAATCAATATGAAACCCTTAGATAATTAAATCGGGTCACCCCCCCCCCTTTAACATGCACCTGACAACCAAGGTTAAGAAAGAGTTCACTTGTGACATCACCCCTGCACACAAAAAACGATTACCAGCACTTGATTTTTTTTTTTTAATTAATGCTTTTATGTCGGTTCTCATAAGTTCAATAAAACATCAAATTGCAAATTTAAGCGAAAATCCCTTAGCGATTTTTTTCTGTATTCTATTAGAGTGGCGTACGCACTAAATGTCATTATGGTAAAAAAAATGTATGTAATACCGATGCACATGATACGTCAGTGTATGTCAGTACGCAATACTGACTACACAATAATGCGTCATTGTAATACCAACGCTTCAATTTACTTCACCGAACGCAAAACGAATTCATTAAATTACTAATTAATTAGTTGATTTTGGATTCTGGGGCTTGGTAAAATTAAAGAAAACAATATTTAGAACAATTTCTCAAATATCACAAAATTACCAAAAGTGATCATCCGTCACTATGTAATGGCACCAACTACTGCTTTAAAACCTCCTCACCTGAACCCCTGTGTAGTATTGTCAAAGCGATTAGTTAGACATTCAGGGTAAGATTTGCATGTAGTGACACTATAGGGTTTCTTACTGATGGTGATGCGATCTGCAACGAATCCAGAACGTGTTTTCACTCTTTGGCTACAAATACCATATTTAACACCCTTCAGGTGCGTATTTTTAAGCTGATAAGAGAGAGTTCCAAAATGGGGATATTGTAAATGTACTGACTTTCTGTCGCAGTGAGATTGATCGGCACGACATTTTGCAACGAAAATATAAATGGGTGAGAGATTCGTACTCAGACTTGACATTTTCAGCTAAAAGTCAGTTCTTTGATTTTCTAATGCTTCACATATTGCAACGTTTTAAAATATAAAGCCGCGTCTTAGCAACTGCGCTTTGGTTTATGCTGCAAATGAATTCCTCAAAGAGCTTATTTAAAAGATTCCATTTGATTGTGATAATGATGTCGTTAGCAAATGTTAGTAAGATTGTATTACAATGCCTGTAGGCCTGTATGTTCTTCAACAGTATATCAAAGTAAGATTAGGAATAAACGACCCGCAATGCTTACGATACTATATAATACTCAACAATGCTATTATGAGTATTTTGGTTTAACACTCGTATTTCAAAGGGTGGTTATCCCACAGTGAACTTTCCTTTTGTGTGCAAAAATGCTAAAGTCTTTCTACAAAAGCGTCCAGGTGATTCTTTTCACACCTTTTCGGTCATTTTAGGGACAAAATAGATAATTGAGGTTAAGGTACGCCTTCAAAGTCAATGGATAATTTGTGAAAGCTGTCATCTTCCATCATTTATAGCCGAAAATACATAACAATCCTGTATCCCTATATCTTATTGGTACAAAACTGGATTTTCACCTACCATATATTGTGTGACTGTAGAAATTTTGCCGACTACTGGACTTTGTGACGTCATTATGACTTCATACTATATAAGTTGTTCAAATCGTAAGCATTGGCAGGAGACTAATTACAACAAGGGATGTCCCTGTATACGTTATTCGGGAGCTAAAACGAGGGCGAATGCAATAAAGCCGCGACCAATAAGAATGCAAGAAAAAATATTCAATTCCTGACATTTATAATGTTCTAACAAGACACGATGCAAGTAATCAGTAACAACGCGATGACTAAAGCCGTGATAAATAAGAATAAAAGGTTTTATCAACGTAAATATCTGATTTGCTTCGTTTATGGAAAGATTTTGTATTTTAAATGATAATATTTTAGTTTATCTAAAAAATTGGAAACACGTTGAGATATGAGGCAAACCTCACCTTGCCAGGGAGGGCCCACAAAGAGTTCTTTAATTGGTTAGTTGGTTCCTGCATTTTTCTTCTTCTTCTCCTCCTCCTCCTTCTTCTTTTTTTTCTTTCCAGTTTTCCAACTGGTAAGGTAAATAATTATATTTTAGATGATGAAAAACTATAATCATTTGTTAATTGATCATATCAAAATACGTCGATTTCTTCTTGAAAATTTGAGGCATTGCAAGCCCTGTCTCCAAGAAATTACCAAGCAATTATTATGATGCTGGAAAATATCTTTCAACCTCCCCGATTATTGCAGCAGTCTGCATTATCATGATTACTTTTCAAATGCATTTTCAGTCATCGTAGTAAAGCTCCTCGCACACCAAGGTCAATCACTTAAGAACACAAACCTAGTTCTAATGGCTTTCCAGACATTAACAAATACATCACTCTTCTCTCCTTACCACTTAAACCGTTTCTTCTAAGATGATTTCATTTTCTTCATATGAAACATGACCATACACATGATTATAACAGGAATCGAAAGGTGAATCTCACACCCAAAATACTTGAGCACGTCTGATACACTTACAAAGTTGTCAGAGGCAAAGCTGCCCTCCGGACATTTTCTTTCTTGGTTTAACCAACACCTGTCCTACAGTATTATTCATCGTCCTGTGTCGATCCATATATACAACACCGCTGCCGGTGTTTTAAAGCGGAAAGACCTAAAGTACTCTAGCTAAAAAGCAGCCACCCACTTGAAAAAATAGCTGTAAAACCATCTTAGGAAACCCAGACAATTCCATATAACGTCTACACAAAGGAGGTATGTCCCCTGAAACCGTTTTTTGTGAATCCAGAGAAATCTAGGGCAAAGCCCTTACGTTTATGTTTGAGTGTGAGTTTGAATAATTACTCCAGCAATCAAATTCATGTGTGTGTTTTAATTTATAAGCTCATTCAGCCGCTGCACTGAACAAACAGTTAATAACATTTCTATAATATTTTGTTATCATTTAAATCAATTTTTGTTAAAAAAACTAAAAGACTGATTGTTGTTCACAACAACGTGCTTCTGTCTTTTTCTATTTACAACCGCTATTTACAGTTATGTAAGATCAATGATTCCTGAAATGACTCCGTCAGTCGGGCTTTGTTCCTGATCTGGTTGCGTGAAGTGTTGCCAGGCATTGCTCGTGAAACAAATGTGAAATATTTAAGCTTGAATGTCAGACAAACATGAGTCCATGTAATGACCTTACCTACCCCTTAATAGACATCACGTATCGCAAACAAAATACTTTCAGTAGTGCCCAAAGATATTCTTATTTTGTCCTTGTCAATCAATAGGGTTTACACAATTCACACAATCACAATAATCTATATAGGCCCAATGAAAATTATGTTCTGATCAAGAAAATGGCAATACTTTTCTCCAAGTTAATAACTATTGTCTCATGCATGCGAATTCAAAAAACCGAACACAAACAAAGAACTTCAACTTAATGTTTAATTGAAACCATTTGTTGTATACTCGTAAATTGCATGACTGTTTAAATAACGAAATCCCACTATAATTGACCGGGTCGCCCGAAGGTTTTGATCAAACGAACGAGATAGCTGAATACGTGAAAATTCGGAGAAAAATAATGCGTGTTGTACTCCTTCAAGATATCTGGGAAATACGCTAAATGCATTTGTTTTATTAGAAAGGTCAACGTTTGCAATATCCCGATTTCTTTGAAAAAAAAAATATCAAAAAATATTTAATGATCCTGATTCAAAATATGCTTTTGATTTCATAGGATGGTTCATTTAATAGGGAGGAGTATGATGTCCCCATCCCCATAGGATCCTAAAGGGAATATGTCCCTACCCAAACATTTCATATTTGGAATCAGTATCATTGAACTTTTTTATGATATTTTTACCAAGGAAATCTAGGTATTGCAAAGGGTGACTTTTCTTGAATAAACAAATGCCATTTAGCCTATTTTCCTAAATATTTTGGAAACGGAAGTACCAAACGCATGGGACCCAATTGACTTTTACTCATTTCAGATTTAGAGCATTCAAAAGCATTTGACCACCATAGTAACTTTACCCCCTCTGGGCCACACGCAGCAGCGGGGTCTCCGGCAGACATTCATATTTGCAAAAAGTTATTTTTTCTCCGATTTCCGAGTGTTCAGATATTGGTATCACGTGCGTTTGATCAAAACCTTCCTATGGGATTTGCTGCTCTATATATGATTATCAAAAATGGGTTATTATCCGTGTTAATCCCTTACGTCCCTGGGTGTGATATTATATATATAGGATTTAATACCCTCAGGCATGTAACCCCTCAAGGAGACTTAAACTAGACAAAGTTATGCATTTTTACACTACAGTAATTGGCAAACAAAAAAGTGCGTTTTGCAATTATTCTTTACCAACATACACAAACGATTATTTAAAACATCGGTTTTTGTAAATGTCAAATCTACCAACCGGAAAGCGGGATGGGGACATAGGGGGGTGCGGTTAAGGGAACGTTTACACAGGCGACAAAATAGGGAAAGGGTTAAAATGTTATCATTGTCAAACATTTTTTTTGTTTGGTAAAAAGTTATGTTTGTCCTATCGTGCCGGGTGTTTAGCTCGATAGTTATACGCAAAATGTCCACAAATGGATGTAAAAAAAAAAAAAAAAAAAAAAAAATCGAAACCATGTGTGTTTAAAAATAGTGTCAAATTTGTCGTAATAACAAATACATTAGATACATTGTCTATGACATTCTGTTATTTAATTGGAATCGGGTGGGCCGATTTACTCACGTGATTAAATCAGTTGATTTAAATTCGCGATTTAAATCAAATGATTTTTTTTTTTAAATCCACTGATTGAAATCAGTATTTAACAAAAACACCATTCATGTGTCTTATCAAAATGGGGATATTGTGTATGTACTGACTCTCTTTCGCAGTGAGATTGATCGGCACGACATTTTGCGAGCGTAAAATATAAATGGGTGAGAGAATCGTACCAGACTTCTCTAATGCTTCACATATTGCAACGTTTTAAAATATAAAGCCGCGTCTAAGCCACTGCCGCTTTGGTCATCTGGCAAACGAATTCCTCAAGAAAGCTTTATTTAAAAGAGCCATTGGGATTGGTGATAATTATTTTGGTTAGGCAAATGTTGACTCAGTTGTATACAATGTAGGCCTGTAATGTTCTTTCTTCAACGTATATCCAAGTAAGATAGGAATAAACGAACCCCGCAACGCTTAGGATACTATATAAACTTAACGAAATCGCTATATTAAGTATGGTTGGGGTTTAGATTAACACTCGTCTTTCAAAGGGTGGTTATATTATATCCCCTGTGACCTTTCCTTTGGTGGTGCAAAAATGCGAATGCTTTTGTCAAAAGCTCCCGGTGATTCTTTTCACACCTTTTCGGGAGTCATTTTAGGGACAAATGATAATTGAGGTTAAGGTACCCTTCAAAGTCATTGAGATTTTGGTGAAAGATCATCTTCCATCAATTACAGCCGAAATACATGACAATCCTGATTCCCTATCTTATTGGTACAAAACTGGATTTTCGCCACCCTATATTGTGTGACGGTAGAGAAATTTTGGCCGACTTAACCACCGGACTTTGTGACGTCCATATGACTTCATACTATGTAAGTTGTTCAAATCATAGCATTGGCATTAGACTAGTTACACAAGGGATGTCTGTCCCTGTATACTTATTCGTGAGCTAAAACGGGGGCGATGCATAAACCATGACCAATCATAATACAAAGAAAAATATTCAATTCCTGACATTTTAATGTTGAACCCCCAAACACGATCAGTAATCATGACAACGCGAGGACAAAGCGTGATAAAAAATAAAGGTTTATCAACGTAATATCTGATTTGCTTCGGTACCGTTTATGAAAGATTTGTATTTTAAATATATCCATTTTTAGTTGTATCTAAAATTTGGAAAACGTTGATATATAGGCAACCTCACTTTGCCAGCGAGGGGGCCCCCACAAAGAGTTTTTTATTTGGTTATTTGTTTTCCTTATTTAATCTTTATAGCAATTTTTCTTCTTTTCGTCTCCTCCTTCTTCATTCTTCTTTTTCTTCTTTTCCTTTTTTTCTTTTCCATTTTTCCCCCTGGAAGGTAATAATTTATATTAGATGATGAAAACCTAAATCAATTGTTAATTGATCATATCAAAATCTCAATTCTTCTTTAAAATTTGAAGCATGCAAGCCCTGTCTCCAAAAATTACAAAGCAATTATTATGATGCTGGAAAATATATTTCAACTCCCCGATTATTGCAGCACTCTGCATTATCATGATTACTTTTCAAATGCATTTTCAGTCATCGCAGTTAGCTCCGCGCCACACCAAGGTCAATCACTTAAGAACACAAACCTAGTTCTAATGGCTTCCCAGACATTACCGAATACACATCACTCTTCTCTGCCTTACCACTTAACCGCTTTTCTTCTAAGATTATTTCATTTTTTGTTCATATGAAACATGACCATACACATGATTATAACAGGAATCGAAAGGTGAATCTCACACCCAAAATACTTGAGCACGTCTGATACACTTACAAAGTTGTCAGAGGCAAAGCTGCCCTCCGGACATTTTCTTTCTTGGTTTAACCAACACCTGTCCTACAGTATTATTCATCGTCCTGTGTCGATCCATATATACAACACCGCTGCCGGTGTTTTAAAGCGGAAAGACCTAAAGTACTCTAGCTAAAAAGCAGCCACCCACTTGAAAAAATAGCTGTAAAACCATCTTAGGAAACCCAGACAATTCCATATAACGTCTACACAAAGGAGGTATGTCCCCTGAAACCGTTTTTTGTGAATCCAGAGAAATCTAGGGCAAAGCCCCTTACGTTTATGTTTGAGTGTGAGTTTGAATAATTACTCCAGCAATCAAATTCATGTGTGTGTTTTAATTTATAAGCTCATTCAGCCGCTGCACTGAACAAACAGTTAATAACATTTCTATAATATTTTGTTATCATTTAAATCAATTTTTGTTAAAAAAACTAAAAGACTGATTGTTGTTCACAACAACGTGCTTCTGTCTTTTTCTATTTACAACCGCTATTTACAGTTATGTAAGATCAATGATTCCTGAAATGACTCCGTCAGTCGGGCTTTGTTCCTGATCTGGTTGCGTGAAGTGTTGCCAGGCATTGCTCGTGAAACAAATGTGAAATATTTAAGCTTGAATGTCAGACAAACATGAGTCCATGTAATGACCTTACCTACCCCTTAATAGACATCACGTATCGCAAACAAAATACTTTCAGTAGTGCCCAAAGATATTCTTATTTTGTCCTTGTCAATCAATAGGGTTTACACAATTCACACAATCACAATAATCTATATAGGCCCAATGAAAATTATGTTCTGATCAAGAAAATGGCAATACTTTTCTCCAAGTTAATAACTATTGTCTCATGCATGCGAATTCAAAAAACCGAACACAAACAAAGAACTTCAACTTAATGTTTAATTGAAACCATTTGTTGTATACTCGTAAATTGCATGACTGTTTAAATAACGAAATCCCACTATAATTGACCGGGTCGCCCGAAGGTTTTGATCAAACGAACGAGATAGCTGAATACGTGAAAATTCGGAGAAAAATAATGCGTGTTGTACTCCTTCAAGATATCTGGGAAATACGCTAAATGCATTTGTTTTATTAGAAAGGTCAACGTTTGCAATATCCCGATTTCTTTGAAAAAAAAAATATCAAAAAATATTTAATGATACTGATTCAACATATTACTTTTTGATTTTGCATGGATTGGTTCATTTTTAAATATGTAGGTATGAATGTCCCCTTCCATAAGAATCCTACATGGAATATTGTACCCCTCCCAAACATTTCATATTTGGAATCAGTATCATTAACCTTTTTTCATGATATTTTTACAAGGAAATCTAGGTATTGCAAAGTGTGACCTTTCTTGAATAAACAAATGCCTTTAGCCTATTTTCCTAAATATCCTTGGAAAGGAGGCACCACACCGCATGTGACCCAAGTTGACTTTTACTCATTTATAGATTTAGAGTCATTTTCAAACATTGACCCCATGTAACTTTACCCATCTCCTGGGGCATAACGCAGCAGCGGTCTCCGGCAACATTCATATTTTGCAAAAGTTATTTTTTCTCCGAATTTTCCGGTGTTCAGATTTGGTTAAGTCTCGTTCTTTGATCAAAACCTTCTGGGCTGCTGTCCTATAATCATGATTTATCAAAATGGGTTATTTCCTCCGTGTTAATTCCCTAACGTCCCCTGGAGTGTTATTTATATAGGTATTTATACCATCAGGCATGTAATTCCTCAATGGAGACTTCACACTAGACAAAGTCATGCATTTTTACACAAGTGAATGGCAAACAAAAAGTGCCGTTGCAATATCTTAACAAACATACACAACGATAAAACATCGGTTTAAATTCAAATCTACCAACGAAAGCGGTGGATAGGGGTAACGTTTAATACACAGGCGACAAAAAATAGGAAAAGGGTTAAAATGTTAGCATTTGTCAACATTTTTTTTGAAAAGTAAATAGTTGTTGTCCTATCGCGGGTTGTAGCTCGATAGTTTTATAAGGCAAAAGTCACAATGGATGTACAATTCCGAAACCATTGTTTGTTTTAAAAAGTAGTGTCAAATTTTGTCGTATAACAAATACTTGATACACATGGTCTATGACATTTCATTATTAATATAGAATCAGGTTTGCCGATTTAATCCGTTGAGTTTTAAATCAGTGATTTTAAATCGCGATTTAATCAAATGATTTTTTTTTTTAATCCTGATTTTAAAATCACTTTTTTTTGTAAACCAAATTGACAAATACTTTGTTTAAAGACATTTTTAATACTTTAAATCAACTACTTTTATCAAAATAAAAGATTTAAACCACATTTTAACGCATTCCAGATACCCTTACATTGTTAACATGACACAATATGTTTTAAAATAATCATGATTGAAACCTTGATTTTGTGATCTAAATTAAAGTTTCTTTAGTTTGCTTTCTTTTTGTAATCGAATTCAAAGTTCCTTGTAAGATACATTGAAACATATTTACACTATTAGCTGACCAATTTGGACTAATAAATGGCCCCATATTCACAGTAGCGCTCCTCTGTGAGACCGCTTTTTTTAAAGTTTAATCTTGAGAACCAAAATTCCTCAACATATCAAAATATTGCACAAACTCATGTAAATCCAACAGCCAGTTGATGTAACAATTTCATCATCCCCATTAACTTATTTCAGCATGTTTTTTGCATCTCAACTCACTTTTTGGCAAAAAGGAAGGTTCCGGATGGAGCTCTAATTAGGGACTACTTTACAAGTTAAATAGTGTGGATTGCTAATTAGGTCAAATTCAGTATTGAACAGACATAGTGCAACAAAAATGTTTACAATAATCGATATAACATGTTTGTAAGCCTATAGGTCAGTAGTTTCCAGTCACTTCTTGACTTTTGCAAGCTTTCTCTTATAAGAGTCTGATATTTGTCTGAGCCAAAATACATTATTTTTTTTGAAATTGGGGCATAATTCCAATACTGCCCACAACCATCTTCAGGCAAGGTTTCATGTTAATTTATTGGACAAGAGGGTCATTAGGGAAAGTATATATATGATTCGGGTTAGATTTCCATGTTGAAAGATTCTGGATAATCCATATTATTGAAACTTAACAAAATCAAAAAATCCGATAATAAATCAAAAAATCTGATTTAAATCCAAAAAATCCGATTTTTTTATTTTTTAAAAAATCAAAAAATCCGCCAACCCTGATTAGAAATGCAGAAATTGGCCGGGCTGTATTGAGATATAGCTATGGGAGGTATATACATGTAAACGGTCGGAAAGTCACATATTTAACTTTCAAACCACTGATGTATGTATACATGTTTCTTAATTGATTGTGATGTCCTGAATAATCTCAGAATAGTTTTTAAAAACAAATCGGACCATTTTGTAAATTTTACCCAAGACACTTTCGAAATATTTGCAACCGCATTCTAAACGATCTATAACAATAGATAAGTAAAAGATCCCTTCTTTGAGCTAAGCAATGGTACAGTTTTAAAACGATTTGAAACAATTTCAATTTTACCCCTCGCACAAACTTTCTCCGTTTATGCAAACTTCCATTTATAGAGAGTCTTACTGATGTCCATACTACCAAAAGCAGTTTATCAAACATTTTGTTTGCTTCTTTTTTTGGTCAAAACATAAATTCCCCTGGCCTCATACTGCGACGTAGCACTAGTGAAATAAAGCATCTTATTCATAACTCCTGAACTCTGTGTTATTTGATCTACTTTAGACTTTAGAATTTTGTTAATTAAAAGCTTGACAATGAAAGATATTCGAATGTTAAGACAGGTTCCTGTTTAAACCTAGCCCATCGGAATCTCCGTTGTTAACGTGACAACGGACATAGTTCACGAGGCATTGAACGGGTCAAGTAAAATAAACTTTAATAAACCATAGCAGTCATCTGCCGTAATGCTTATAAATGCGTTGCGAATGCAAAAGATATTAAAAACTCAATTCGGTTGATCGGCGAGTAATGATCCACTAAACATAAATAATACGTATATTTATACTATATTAGGCATTTCAGCAGGTGAAAATAGTGTCTGCAATCCGTGGATTTAAAATGTATTGTATTGACCAGGAGAGACGGTTCAGCAACTCCTAACATTTCACAATTTTTGAAATCGGACCTTCCGTTGCCAAGTTAGTCATTTTTTTGTACTCGTACATAGCAGTCCTTTTGTAGAGACCAGTGTCAAAAGGCAAGTCTTTTTATTTCTTCTTTATGTTGCCATGGCACCGTTGTACTGTCATCTTTCAACAAAAATATGTACCGAATCTAACATAAAAGTATACCCTTGATTTTTTGAGGGTATATTCCTGATATATGTACTCTACCGATGGAAATAATATTTGCAAGCATTTGACTCGACATTTACCAACTAATTTAATCATTTTTGAGGAAAAATGTTTAAATTTTTCGTTGTTCATTTAAAGGAAAACACTATTCCTTAATATAGATGTACTTTAAAGAGAAATTTTACCAATATCATTCTGCCACTTTTCTCTTAATTACACTCACAGAATTTTGCAGTCTAATCGATAGCCTACTTTACCCTAATTAGCATATTTGACCAAACCTGGCAAAATTTGTATTTTGTTAATCACAATACAAACTCATCTGAAAATTCAGGATTTTTTTATCTATAAAATAAAACATAATTATGAACCAAATGAGCTCAATAATAATGCGCCACCTTTAAATTGGCCTAATGACACAGTTTAAAACCAAATTGCAAAATTTAGAGTTTTTTTACTTTCTTTTCTTGCATTTTGTGAGAAGTTACAAGCTATCGGTTCTGAATTGTCCCATAGTTTCCCCTTCAAAGCCTTTTACCACACAAATATTAAGAGAAGATTTGTACAAATTGGCATAGTTAATTTGCATATTGTGAAAGTTACATGCAAAGTTAATTTTAAAGATTAAAATGCAAATTTTGCATTTTGTGGGAAGCTTACAAAGCTAATCATCGGGGGGGGGCTGTAATTTCATGTTCTTCAAACCTGTACCAACAGAACTTGTACAGCATGATTTGAAAATATATTTTTCATGACCTAATTGACATATTTTTGTCAAAATGCGCAAATGTATATAAGGCTGTTAAGACCCCCCCCCGTTTTCAGGCATCATTGCGACCAAAGACGCCATATTTTTTTAAAGGTTTACCACTCTCACCCCAAGACCCCTATTTTTTTTTTTTTGGGGAGAATTTTAAAACTTCACCCAAAGACCTAGTTTTGAAAAATGACAATTTTTTGATAATTTAGCAAAATTTGTCGTCCAAATAACCCTATTTAGGGCACTTTGGCTGTCCTCTTCACCCAGACCTCATTTTTTTATGTCCCAAATGGCCTTCTGGGTCTGAGAGCCGCTAGCTTAAAGCACGAAGAATTTTTATTTGGATTGCCATGCCCCCTCCCCCCCCCCACCCTCGTGAAAATGTTTTAAAATTAACTAAAGGGCGGGGGTCATTATTTACGCCAGGGGAAATGGAGGAATTGAGGGGAATGGCTAAGAAATTGTAAGCGAGAGAGTGGAATATGATTTTTTTCCATCAAGAAGCGAGGAGGAACAATGACTTTCAGGTGAATGTTTTATTTTTTAACGGAAGCGACGGGTGAATCCGACATTTTGTTTTTCGCCGAAGAATTAATCCATCCTCATTCGCCTGGTGTAATAATGACCGTTTTGTCCTAATTGTATTACTAATTCTTCAAAGAATGATTGAAGGACCTGCTATAAAGGCAGAAGGTGTAGTCAAACTAGTGTGAAATTTCGGCGGTTTATAATGGAAATACATTTGGTTTTTGAAATGCTTTCATTCTACCTCGAAGCCCATACCGCGCTATGAAAGTATTACTACTTCATATTTTCCACACAGCTTTTCACTGAGATACAACACTTTTGGGATCTTACAACATCACAACTGTCAACCAGCACAGCCCGCCACGTAAGCACCACATACTGCATTATGGGGTTGCCATTTCAAGTTTGGCATGAATCTGGTTTCTTTCTCTTGTGGTGGCACTTTATGCTTGCTCAATTAGTCGTCATTTCGGAGAGCTTGTTGCATCAATTGCTTTGTAAACAAATCAAAAATTCTTGATCAATTGTCATCTAGTACTCTTTTTTGATTTTCCTGGAAATATTTTCGTTGTGGAGAAAACAATCGCGAATTTTTTCAAAAATTCCATATCTCAGGAACCAGGCATCTGATTCACAATCAACAAAACGGCCCAGCTGTATCTTGTCAAGCAGAACTTTTCCTCCAAAAACCCACACTCTGAGGCCGATCCATCACAACGCTCCATTTACACCTTTCGTCAGTCACCGTTAGGTCAACTTAAAATGCTAAACTCAATCAAAAGTGGTGCCATGTGCGCGTTTGTCTATGTTTCCCATGCGTTTCCAGGGGCGTGAAAGATGCTCGGAAACTGTTCATTTTGTGAGGTACTATCAAGGTACTCACGCGATAGCTACCAACCTACATCTTATTTTTCGATCCGTTTTTAGAATGTTCGAGGGCAGATCTGGCTTGCAACAACCTATTTTGAGTGGGAAATGACATTGGATTAGCATTATTTTGAATTAAATTGATGTATTTCTTTAGAATGTGGTTTTTTGCTCTCTATCCACACACACAACCACACACCAGACGTAAACGTTCAGAGCACAGTGATCGGTCCACCGCATTACGTACTATGTAACTGAACTGGCTACATATATTAACGTTAAATAAAGGACATTTTAGTTATATAGTTAATACACTAGGTTTTATTTTGTAAGATTCTCTAAATTCCAAAACAAATTATCTGTTTTCTTAAACTACATCTGAATACATCTTTGCATGTTACACAAGAATGCGCGGCGTCACACTTTTGATCTATGTGTATGCCCACTATTGGCCCCTTTATATTTCAGACCCCAATTAATGGTGAGGTAACGTGGGTGAAATCGCTAATGCACTAACATGGCCCTTAGACACGCACACACTCGTGTGCGCCTACCGAAAGCACACTCGCGGCACACACACACCCCCACACACTCACATACCCCACACATAAACAATATTTATTATATCTAGTGTAGCCTTATCAATCTATACAAAAACACCAATAATATCTTTGATTTCTTTGATTTTCTAAGCTTCACATATTGCACTGCCACGTTTTAAATATAAAGCCGCGTCTTAGCAACTGCGCTTTGGTTTATGCTGCAAACGGAATTCCTCAAGAGATTATTAAAAATATTCCTTTTGATTGTGTAATGATGTTGTTAGCAAATGTTAGTAAGATTGTATTACAATGCCGTAGCCCTGTATGTTCTTCAACAGTAAATCAAAGTAAGATAGGAATAAACGACCCGCACGCTTACGATACTATATAATACTCATAATGCTATCATAATTATGTTTATTTCATACTCTTCTTTTCAAAGTGGTTATCCCCCAGTGCACTTTCCTCTGGTGCTCAAAAACGTTAAAAGCTTTCGTCAAAAGCGTCCAGGTGATTCTTTTCACACCCTTTTTGGGTCATTTTATGGACAAAACAGTTAATTGAGATTAAGGTACCCTTCAACATTCAATGGATCGATTTGTGAAAGCGGTCATCTTCCCATCATTTACTACAAACACAGCCGAAAATACATGACAATCCTTTATCCTATATCTATTGTACAAAACTGCATTTTCGCCTACGTATCTTGTGTGACCTGCAGAAATGTTTGCCGACTACCGACTTTAGGACGTCATTGTGACTTCATTCTATGTAAGTTGTTAAAACAAGCATTGCAGGATAACTAGTTACAACAAGGATTCCCGGTATCCTTTATTCGTGAGCTAAACGAGGGCGAATGCATTAAAAACCGCGACCAATCAGAATCCAAGCCTGGTCTCAAAATGGTAGGCAATCAAAAACAATTTTTTTCAATCTTAATATATCCAACTAAATAAGTCTATTTACCATCACATGAACAAACAGAGAAAATACCAGGCTTTCTAGGATTTTTTTGTTTCATACTCCTGTTGCTTGTTCAATCTAGGAGAACCTCCAGTTTAATGCGAAACACAAAAATCGAGTTGTGCTTTCTGGGTTGAGTGAAAATCGGTGGAATGAATTTGTTTAAACATAATTTATTACAACTTGCGCCAGATTGAAACACTCTTTAAAAAGGGTTACTTCCATAAAGAACTCTAAAAGTTACATAATGGTTGAAGTTATGATCAGTAAGGTCTGACTTTAAGATAAAGTGAATAACATTCGACCTACCTATTCTTTGTAATAAGAGCCTTAACAGCCGGCGTACAACAAACCGGAGGAGAGAGTTTTCATGGTCTTGAAAGTCTCATGAAAAGCAATTCTTACCAACATTTTGATACTTCGCTTCCAAATTCAAATTTTTAATTGACTTCCATATTAAGTAAATGCATACAAAGATCGTGGCAATATTCTTAAACCATTTCTTTGTTCTTGGAGTGTTTATTTGGTTTGCAATTACCTTCTTCTGGAATGATTTTAACAGATCCCAATGTTGAAATAAATTCAAAGTCCAATTTCATTGACGGCAATAAATAATTGTCTTGTTTCATATTTATGAAAAGAAGATATTTGCAATGAACCTTATTATGTTGACATTAAACCCTTGTGTCGATAAACATACTTCTTTTTTTACTTTAAGCTGTGTTTTTTTTCTCTTGTCAAGTTCAATCTTTTGTTTTGAGGTTTAAGAACATCATTGGCATACCTTGGGCGAAGCCTCTGCCCTGCATAAAAGGGTACCAAATCGATTTTTGGTGTATCGCTTAAATTGATTATATCTCTGATTGCAAAGCAAACTAAGACTAAACACACACATAGAAAGCCTGGTCCTGGGTTCTTTAATATTATTGGCCAAGTAAAATAACTTTTTTGAAATGTCAATATTGCAACCAATTTTTTTTCTGATTGTACGCATTTTTTTTGAGACAGGCTGTTATCAAAGAAAATATCACTTTCTGACATGTTTAATGTTCTAACAAGACACGATGCAAGTATCAGTGACAACTCGGACTTAAAGTGTATATGACTAAAGCCTTGCTTAGAAATGAAAGGTTTTATTCACCGTAAATATCTGATTTGTTTCGTAACGTTTATAAAAGATTTTGTCTTTTAAATGATAGCATTTTAGTTGTATCTACATTTTGGAAAAAAAGTGAGATATGAGGCCAAACCTAACGGTGCCAGCGAGGGCCACCACCAGAGTTTTTATTTTTTTTCCTTATTTTATCTTTAATATGCATTTTTTTTCTTCTTCTTATTCGCCTCATCCTTCTTCTTCGTTCCTTTTTTTCTTTCTTTCCAGTTTTCAAAGGTAAGGTAAAAATTATTTAATTATTGATGATGAAAAACTATAAGCAATGTTAATTGATCCTATTCAAAATACATCAATTCTATTTGAAAATTGAGGCATGTACAGAAATACCAAGCAATTATTAGATGCGGGGATGTATCTTTCAAGCTCCCCGATTATTGCAGCACTCTGCATTATCATGATTACTTCCCAATGCATTTCAGTCATCGTAGTAAGACTCCTCGCACACCAAGGTCAATCACTTAAGAACCACAAAACCTAGTTCTATGCGCCTTCCAGGACATTAACGAATAATCAATCTTCTTCCTTACCCACTTAAACCGCTTCTTTAAGATTATTTTCATTTTGTTTATATGACAACATGACCATACACATCATTAACAGGAAGCGAAAGGTTGACTCTCACTCAAAAAAATAATTGGATCATGTCATATCCACGTAGATACACTACAACGTTGTCAGAGGCAAAGCTGCCTCCGGACATTTCCTGGGTTAACAACACCTGTCCTACAGTATTATGCATCGTCTCTGTGTCTATAAGATATACCCACTGCCGGTTATTTTAAGCGGAAAGACGAGGCTACTCTAGCTAAACATCGCCACGCGCTGATAAATAGCTGTAAAACTATCTTATAGGAAACCCAGCAGACAATTTCCTATAACGTCTACACAGAGGAGGTATGTCCCCTGAACGTTTGTGAATCCAGAGAATCTAAGGCCAAAGCCCTTACATTACGTCTATGTTGATGGGTTGGTTTGAATAAGAGAGACCCTTTCCGAAACGTGCCACGTAAACATTCCCCCGTAAGGACGTCCATGTGACCTGTTTGGAGCAATCATAGCGATAGATCATGCTCACGTTGAACGTTTAAGTACCACGTTTCAGAAAGAAAACTAAGGGTATCAATTTACGCAGGCATCAAATTTCCTGATGGGCGGTTTAAACTTATAAGCCCATCAGCAGTGCGATGAACAAACAGTTATACAGTTCTGATAGATTTTGTTATCATTTAAAAAATCATTTTGTTAGCAAAATGTTAAAAAACAGATGAATTGTCACAACACAACGTGTTTTTTTTCCATGTTGCAGCTCTTATACAGTTCTTATATATTTGTTATAATTTGAATGATTTTCTTAAAAACTGTTTAAAACCATTAACACAAGAATGTACGATGATTTATCACAACAAACGTACTTTTTTGCAGTTGCAGATACTACGTTATGTAAGAGAATGATCCTGAAATTGATCCGCAGTCGCGGCTTTGTTACTGCTGATCTGTTTGCGTGAAGTGGTTGACAGCATTGCTCGTGGAAACAAAGGTTGTAAAATAGTTTAAAGCCGTTGTCAGGCACATGAGTGCATTTAATTATCTACACGTTAAGACACCAGTAATAACAAACAAAATACTTTCAAGTCGTGCCCATTTTTTTTCTTGCAATAAAAAGGTTCACGCAATTCATATGTATACTTTCTTCAAGTTACATTGTCTCAGGCAGGCGATCGCGTGTCAAAAAACGAAACACAAACACAGATTTTTTTATAAAACAAAATGAAGCTTCAAAACATATTCATGAATTGAAAAAAAAAAAGCCTTTTATGAAAAACTACTAGTTAAGTCAAAAATCCTCATTTCCGTGACTTATCTTTGGTAAGATAAGGTGTTGGGGACGATTGATTTTGACTTCAAAGGGATTGGAGTACATTTATTGCACCACTTTGTCTGCTCCCACTCGAATTCAGCAGTAGCCTTTACGGAATAAAGCACGGTTATTACAGGCACTTTGACAACTCCGAACATCCGGCTGAATCGCACTGGGAGCACGGCACAAAGTGGGTGACACCAGCCCAGTAAAAGATACCAACCCACTTAAAAGGAATTTTAGAAGGTTTAGCCCACATGTCCTCTGGAAAATGTCGCCAATTTCCACAGGAGGGTGGTTAACGTGTTCTACAGGGGTACATTTTAAATAATGGTCCAAATACCATTTAGTATTAGTAATTTTTCGTGTGTTAACAAGGAGTAAAAAAAGTCTATGGTGACCTGTGATGTAAATGCACGTTATGGAGATATACAGCAAAAATTAGGCTAAAGGTCAAGTGTTTATAGCAAAAGTCAAGGTCTTATACTGGTTTGAGAGTTTTAAAAGTATCTGTAAAATTGATAAAATTACATTGATAAATCATAATCCCACGGCATCATGTTCGTCAAGATGAGTTATTCATCCTGGTTGTAATGTAGCACAGAATTAGTCTAGTGTCAAGACGCATTGAGGGATATAACATCTTTATTCCGTCAGGCAATATACTCCTTCAATGGAAACTTCACTAACAGACTAGGCATACAATATTACACAGAGGCATGACCAAAAACATCGTACCAATATCTTACAGAACATAACCACATTAACCCTCGGTTTAAATGTCAAGGTTAAGGGTAAGGGCATAGCGTGACTGGGGTGTTACCCTTTATATTCAAAGTCTTGTATATTTATTGAATGCGTAAGTATTGTGGTCAATATTGTTTTCTCATTCTCCAAAACGATCAGATACACGATGGAAAATGTCATTATGCTCGTATATTCCCTAACGTCCCCTCGTGGAAAATCTAAAAACGATCACCGAAAAAAAAAAGAGCTAGCGATATCTTGTTTAAGATTTTTAGGGCACTTTCCCCTGAACAAAACGTAGGCCAGTTTTATACACAACCACTAAGATGACGTAAGGCCGATTAAAGAGGGCTAATGCATTAAAGGTCGCGCTTATTACAATGCAGATGTTTGGAGAAAATACTTGGCCCATGTAATCTCCGATAATAATTCCAGTCTGACAACATTTTTAATGTTTTCCGACAAGACTTGCAATTATACGAGGCCGGCAAGTTTCAACACAATCATAGGAAATGCCTTTAAGTTGTATAGGACTAATCAATTTTAATCACCATCACATCTGAGATAACGATCTCCTTCAAAGAAGCGCTTGGGGGAAAGACTCATGCCGTGATTTTGCATTAGTTTGCATTGACCAAGGCCAAGATTGGCCTATATTTTTATTTGTTAATTTTTTCATTTCATTAATTTTATTTGCCAGATTAAAACACCCATAAACAAAATTATTACAAATTTGTCATTGCCAGCAATCAAATGTAAAACTCCACACGAAGGCGGATGGTCATAACCTCGTCTATATCTAACAACACACCTTGAAAAGTATTGCACTCAATCAAATTTGTACACAACAAAAAAAAAAAAAATTCTGATCATAGATATGGTCACAACACATCCCTTCCCACAAACTTCACTAACCCCAAATACAAAACAGCTACAGAGTGTACCGGCAGGGAGGACCAACAGTGATTCATAAAAATCACATTCAACCTATAAGTGACCCCAAACAGCAACAAGGGTTAGAAATGTAGAGAGATTACTGGGCCAATACACACTTGACATTGTTTTGATCCTTGTCCACACACCAAAATATCACCATCTACTCACACCCCTGAAGACGCTCACTACTGAAGTACACCCCTGTGCTGAATGCAACTACGGGCCCTCCGGTTTTTTTTTTTTCGCAAAGATTAATTTGACCAGTTTTGATATGGTAACCAAGAAGGAACGCCGTATTCAAGAATTGGACGACACAGTGTAGTATAAAGTCTGACAAGAATGTTTGGATCATTGCAGCGGACCAAAGCCCGCTAATACAACCAAGGACCTAGAGCCGAGAAATGGAATTTTTAACATGATCACTCCATTTTAAAATAGACGTGATGATGAGACCTAAGTACTTGTGACTGTGAACACCACCCAGAGGTGAATTGAGAATTTTATTAGTGGATCCAAGCGCCCCGCGCAATCTCTTCTGGATAACCTCATGACTTTACACTTGCCAGGGTTGAGCGACATTTTCTTGGAATGACACCACTGAACATCTTAATTGATATCGATTTTGAATGATGTTGACATTATCGACTGAACGAGGGCCTGTATAGAAGGGTTGTCAGCATCATACTGCGGGAGAGAGATTGAATATATTTTTTGTGGCAGATTCCATACAAATAAGTTAAACAGAAGAGGACCGAGCACAGAGCCCTGAGGGACCCCCCAGATTTACAGCAAACCCACCATTAAGAGGCATCACGAAAATGCACGCACTGAAACCGATCTAAAAGAAAGGATGAAATCCATTGGCCAAAGTGGCCCGCAATACCCGTATTGGTGAGTTTATACATAAGAATTGGGTGACTACCTTTATCAAATGCCTTGCTCCAGTCCAGGAAGATGACATCACAACTCAGTAGGGATCGTCATCAAGGATTTGAGCCAGTGGTGGTAATCTTTTCTAAGAAGGTTGTACGGGAGTGGCCAGATAAAACCATGTTGTTGAGGGGGGAGATTATACCCGTGGTATTACATGTAATCAACAATCGTTTCGTGTACACACACGCCTCAAGAAGCATTTTACCTACAACTGAGCACAAAGATATTCAACACTTGTCTTACTAGGATTGTGTTCATAAATACTCAACTGGGTGTTGGAAAATATGGGGGATCAAAAAAAATATGTCTCAAAAGGGGCTCACAAACTGTCCAGTCGGTATGGGGGTTTAAGGGTATTTTTGCTCCATTCAAAACATACCTTTGCCAAAGTAATCATTTATTTTTAATTATCCAATTTGTAATTTAATTTTAAATTAAACAATTTTTAAAAATATCACACTTTTTCATCAAAACTGTCTTAAAAGACGCGAAATTTCAAGAGATTGAGGCATCCTTCCTGACTCTCACTTCCACTTACGGCGGCCCTTGTCCAATCCGATTTCACCTATTTCCATTCACCTTGTGAATGCATAGGCTATCTACAACGTCCATTTCCTTCAGCAAATTTGTTTAAAAATGTGTTTGAAGGTTACTTACGGAGGGTATGAACTCTCCACGAACGCTTCATTTATTTTTTCTTTAAAACCCTTATACACATCATTAAGATTTAACTTTTTAATATACCGCTGCCCATAGACCCATTTGGACCTACATCATTTATTGGAATTGGAATTTTCAAATTGGTTCTATCACATCTTCAGAGAACGTGTATATAGGAAAGCAACTGTTGCAGCTCCACATCCATCCGTACGTACTCAACCCGACGTCCATCTCACACGCAACCAACTCTCTTTTATTAAGAAACATCATCTACTATAATTTCCCCAATTTCCCACATTTGCAGTAGGCCTTTTAAATACCTTTCCTCCCACAAATCCAGGGGCTGTTTTGAATTTTTTAAAGTTTTACTATTTGTTGTGAACCACTAACTAACAAAATTTCAAATGGTTCTATCAATACTTTCATAATAAATGCTATAATCAAAGCGAATATTGCAATGGTTCTGCTGCGCTTTTCATGGTAACAGGACCACACCCTTCCTGCGCCGCTTGCACATCGCCATGAACGCAATTGTCAATTGTTCTTTACTGGTCAGGTCCCACCTATCAATAGGGCTGGAACCATCCCTAGTCACCCTACCCCCCGACACCTCTGCATTTTGCTGCATCGTATGAAGGCAACGAGGGGGACCAACAAATTTTAAGAACCTAAAAAGGGGGCAATAAAAATTGTTCTTGATGTCCAAAGCTGCAACTTTTCCAATCCCCACCAAAGTATTTATGTACACTCACTCCCTAAGCCTCTTTTACGACCAACTCACTTAATACAGGAGTGGTTTACTACCCCTGTCAAGATGATTCCTTCATTAATCACCCATACTTTAGATTTGGGCACCAGTATGAGGCTATGAGGTCCTTCTCCATTGATAAACACCAATAAAATACAACAATACCTAGTTTGACCTCACAATGACGTTCAAATCCGGCGAGGTACCTCCACCAAAAAAATACCTAAAATATTATTTACCCACGAATATCGTATTTTCATGCGTATTGTTTTTTTTCTTCTTTCTTCTCCAAACTCTTCTGGCAAATGACCAGTTTTATGTGTATGAGAGTGCGATAATGGCAAACAATTGGTGACAACACACTTAACGGCATACCTTATCCACCCACGCTTCCCTCCATATTAAGGTTCAACGGTGCCAGAGTGGACTAATCTTACTGCTCTTCTTTTGGGAATGATTTATTTTTCCTACAAGAATTAATTATCTACCATTATGTGGATAATATTATTATTGAGGGATTAACGGTTCATGTCCAGATCGCTATAGCCTCCGTGCCCCGAAACCAAGTTACCTGAAGTGGTAAAACTTGGTATCTGAAGAATCTACTACTTTCTCATTACCATGTGAATCTTAGGCTAAAGTCTGTTTGGTTTGGAAGTAAAGAGCGAAATGTGGTCACCAATATTAATTTTACACCGCTCCTATGGGCTTACAGATGGGATTGGGATGAAGGCCATTCTATCCTTCAGAGGAAGCCTCTATATCCTTAAATCGTCGGGCCACCCCTTCTAACGTCTCAGCTAGAATTTGTCTGTGTTGTTTTGACTTTGACTACTGAAGCAATTTTGCCATTGTATTTTATGATATACATATGAGCTCTTGAGGGAAAGTTTGCCCTAATAAAAGCTAGGCCACGACCACTACTACTGCTGTCTGGTTGTGATAATTGCAGCTCTCGTGTAAACTTGCCACCGTTTTGACACGTCTGCAGTAAGGGTAGAAATCAGGGGTGGGCCCACCAATCTATTAAAACAACGTAGTTTACGCAACACAAAACACTAGTGAATTGTGGGCATGAAACTATTTTTAGTTATGAGCTGGGATGTACCTGTGTATTGTATTAGGGAGCTAACGAGGGCGAATATATCAAGCCGAGACTAATTAACAAGAAACGATATCCGTTGAAGACACGTGCCCACGTCATGCAACAGATAAAATATTAAATCTGCGACGCTTTGGAATGTTCCAACAAGACCTGCAATTACACGAGTCCCTGCAATTTTTAGATACTAGGTGACAACACCCCTGAAGTGATACACAAGGATTAGTTTTAGGAACGCGAATATCTATTTTGTTCCGTTCAAGAAAATTTCAATAATACTTCTTTGTATCTAATCGCTAACAGCTTTGACCCCAGAACCAGACAAACTTTACCGGAAGCGGTCAATATTTTGATGTCTGAAGTAAGCTACTAATTTCTTATTTCCTATGTGAAATAATTAGGGCAAAGATTTTTTGTTTGGAATGTTCGGACGAAAATGTTGCCATTTTTTGTCCGATCAATACTATTTTTACAGAGTACGCTATGGGCTTTTACAAAATAATGTTTTAACATCTCACAACTTCAAAATAGGATGAAATATCGGCACGGACTTTGCAAATGGTTGTGTTGGGGTCAGAGGTCGTCCATCAATATGAACCCTTAGTTATTTAATTCGGGTCATCCCCTTTAGCATGCACCAAGGTTAAGAAAGAGTTTATCGACTCACCACTTGCAAACAACAAACGATTAACCAGCAATTTATTTCATTTTTTTAAATATTGCTTTTTATTCGGTTCTCGTAAGTTCAATAAAACCTCAAATTCTAAATTTAAGCGATAAAATCCCTAACGATTATTTTTCTGTATTCTATTAGAGTGGCGTACGCACTAAATGTCATTATGTCAAAAAATTGAGGTGGCGATATTTTTATGTATTGGTATTATTATATTGACGTCTAGAGTGCACGTCAGTAATGTGATACTGACATACACTAACCGCCAGTGTACGCGAGTATGTAATACGGATGCACATGATACGTCAGTGTACATCAGTACGCAATACTGACTACACAATAATGCGTCATTGTAATACCAACGCTTCAATTTACTTCACCGAACGCAAAACGAATTCATTAAATTACTAATTAACCCTCGGCTACCTGAGCCATTTTTTTTTTTGTAAAAAACAAAAAAAAACTTTTCCCGAGGGGGGGGGGGGGTGGTTAACACCCCCCTGGTTATTTTTGTTACTGAAACCCGATTCTATAAAGTTGGTAACCAAGGGTGCTTAGAGTTTCTTCTTTCCATTGGTACCAAATACGTACTACATCCCATTATGACGTCACTATGACGGTCATATGTTGAGGAAGTACGAAAATACTGAATATAGGGTGGACAACTTTCATATTTCGTCGCAATTTTAAGGCTCAACACTATTAGCAGCTCTAAAAATGCTGTCATTATATAAAACTAGTCATTCCATAGTAGAGTCAAAAAACCCGCATGAAACTGTGTTCCTACCTTTTTGGAAAAATTGAATTTTTTTTACTGTGTGTGTTCCTATGGAAATGTCAGTTTTGCCAACATGCAAACTTTATGACGCATTGTGACGTACTGCTACTCATTTTGGTATCAATTGAAAAGAGAGGACCATAGCTATCTATTGGTACCAAAATCAAGTGTCTGTGATTGTCCTGTGTTGTGTTTTAGGCATGTTGGTACTTCTCTTTCTTTCTCTTCCGCAGGGGGGGGTTTTACCACCCCCCATCCAGCACTTTGGGATCACCCTGTATCTTACCTATACCCCGGTGGATGTTTGTTTTTTGACTTACAAAGCGGTAACATTTCATTGACATTACCTTAAATAATTGTTGGCACACAAAAAGGGGTTTTAGCAAGCCGGATAAACCTGAAGGGGGTGGTAACCACCCGCCCCCCTTCGGTAGACGGAGGGTTAATTAGTTGATTTTTTGTATTCTGGGGCTTGGTAAAAAAATTGCTCAAATATGCAAAAATTACAAAGTGATCCTCCGTCACTATGTAAATAGCCTGACTTCTGCTTTAAAACCTCCCAACACTGAACCCCTTTGTATTATTGTCAAAGCTATTATTAACATTCAGGGTAGGATTTGCATGTAGTGACCTATAGGATTTTCCTTACTGATTGTGATCGATCTTCAACGAATCCAGAAAGTGTTTTCACTCTTTGGCTACAAATACCGGATTTAACACCCGCAGGTCGTATTTTTAACCGATAAAGAGAGTTCCATAATGGGGATATTGGTGTATTATTGCCCTTCTGTCTGTCGCATAGTAGAGAGATAGTGCAATGAATTTGCACTTGGGATAAAAGCATTAAATTTGGGCACAAGTTTGGGCATGTCAGAGAAGGATTTTTTGGCTATAAAGGGGCATCGCAGATTTTTTTGTGGTAACAAAAATTGCGGCCATTTTTCAAAAAATGGCTGCCATTTCGGGTATTTAAGCTCTTGGATGGATAAATGTGTTTTTGCTTGTTTGTTTTGGGCTACCAAAACATGATTTGTTATCCCAGAGCATGCTAAAATAGAACTTTATTTATGGTAACTATTCTGTAACAGAAATGTGGCCATTTCCAAAATAGGGCATTCTTTTTCCAACATGCTTGCCAGTTACCTTATTTTTCCAATTTTCATCAACTGAATATGCAATATTTTTTTCTACGCAAATGCAAAAAAAAACCTGTACTAGGCAATCATAACAATTTGTTTGATGTTTACTAAGTGCGGACATTTATGTTCACAGCAATCCCAAATACAACCTGTAAATAGACATTAATCCAGGTGGCAGACATTCAAATAGTCACCATTGTTTGTTTTAATCTTTGCTTTTGCAGACTGAATAACTCAAAACATAT